>CAEGAF010014518.1:0-29994 GCA_903067075.1 Micropoecilia bifurca
CTTGGGAGTTTCTGTACTGATGACATTTTTGCGAAGCGATAAAAGCTGTGTAGGTCTTGAATTGCTACAAAATGGAGCTGTATTTCCCTCAGCCCACTGGCTGCCATGTTGACACCACGAGATGCAGTGAGACCTAAACTCTGAACATAGTCCTCAACATTGGATTGATGGGGTAACAGGCCCAGAATGGAGCCGCAGATATCTCTCCCAGGCCAGACTAGACACAAGACCATCTTCATCAGTTCATTTTAAATCTTGCATCGTATTCAAAAACAATTTAATTATTATTAATAATAATGTCACCCATAGCTGCTAATGCTGCTTATCTGATGAAGGAAGACATAAGAGAAGAGCTGCTATTCTTTTAAAAACAGATTTAAACATTTGTTTACCAGGTGGTTTATTAGTCAAAATACAAGAAAAGTGAAAAACCATCAGACTCATAACCAGTTTACAGGAAAGCATAGAAATGGACTCATTTATCTCGTTCCCGGATATCAGCAGTGTGGGCTGCTGACGCTGGGCTGCTGTTGGTGTCACAATCTCAGTTACACAGAAAAAGCTGGAAGACATTACATTCTGTCTATTGTTTACATTTCCGCACTATACAGAACAAATGTTTTCAAGTGGGTCGTTTATAACCCATCAAATATGGGGCAGCAGCATCATTTCTTTGGGATCATCCTTTATTCTATTTCTATGCTAATGTATAAAATTATTAAACCAAAATTATTTCTTTGTAGATCTTCACCAAGCATAATTTACAACAGCAGCAGCAAATGTTTGTAAGTTGCATTTAATTTTACTTTTAATTTTAAGTCAAGTATGGTTCAAAATTTTAAACCTGGTCGAATGATGAAAAATCCTACTTAAATAAATGGTGTTACTATACCATTGTCAATCTAAACTTAATATTTAACCATTAAAATCCCTGTTTTAATCCCTAGCCTCCTGAAATATACCGTTCTGAATCCATCATGGCGTCTTAAATGATTAAGTGACGCAGTTGCAAAGGGATAATAGTTTTAGTTATGCAGAACTGATTTAACGTTTCCATAGCAACAATCAGAAGCAAGACATTATCCAGAACTATACAGTGAGCTCATTGCAGCTATGACCTCTTCTATGACATAGATCAAAGAACATCTGAGGTTATGAATTCTTGGATCTCAAAACCAGAGGTTATATACAAGCAGCTCTTTGACCCTTAGAACTGTGTTTAACAAGGATTTTTGGTATGGAACAGGTCACAGCCACCATGGTGCAGGATATTTTATCACCACAGGAGTGAGGCAGGAATAGTCACTTTTGATACAAGTAGCTATAAGGATGAGTCCATCGACTAAGATGAATTTGACGCCTATCTTTTCCACTCTTCCCTGACTGGGAATCAAACTTTGCTGACCACTCAAAAACTCACAGCAAACTTCCCCCGGCTGTAAAAGTTTGCTGTGGCTCATCAGGCCATTCAAGGAGTTTTCAGACAGATCACTCAGATCGGTCTGATGGAGAGAACACTGATGAACCTTCCTAAAGTGCACAGGTTGAGAAGAGTTGGAGCGATAAGGAGGAAAAGGAGACTGTTGACTTCACAGAGGTAGCAGCTTAAGAAGGGAGGTCCGTCTCCCCAGCCACTTGTTAAATGTCCTCCAGGGGAACCCCAAGGCGTTCCCAGGCCAGCTGAGAGACATAGTCCCTCCAGCATGTCCTGGGTCTTCCCCGGGCTCTCCTCCCGGTGGGATGTGCCCGGAACACCTCATCAGGGAGGCGTCCAGGAGGTATCCTGACCAGATGCCTGAGCCACATCAACTGCCTCCTCTTGACGTGAAGAAGCATCTGCTCTACTCTGAGTCTCTCCCAGATGATGAGCTTCTCACCCTATTTCTAAGGGAGAGCCCAGACACCTTACGGAGAAAACCCGTAGGGCTCTTGGGACGTGGAATGTCACCTCTCTGGTGGGGAAGGAGCCGGAGCTGGTGTGTGAGGTTGAGAGGTTTCGGCTAGAAATAGTTAGTCTTACCTCGACGCATGGCTCTGTTTCTGGGCCAGTCTCCTTGAGTGGGGGTAGACATACTTTCACTCTGGAGTTGCCCACAATGAGAGGTGCCAGGCAGGAGTGGGCATACTTATTACCCCCCATCTTGGCGCCTGTACATTGGGGTCTACCCCGGTGAATAAGAGGGTATCCTCCCTCCGCCTACAGGTGGGGGACGGGTTCAGATTTCCCACCCTTCTTAGAGTCCTTGGAAGGGGATACTGGAGAGTGCCCTTTCTGGGGACTCTCTTGTTGGGCTGGCGCCCCCTCTGGTGCTGCTCCCCTATGCGTTGCATGCGCTGCATACCCACCTTTTGCGCCACTGGTGCTGGGGGGCTTCAACGCTCATGTGGGCAATGACAGTGAGACCAGGAGGGGCGTGGTTGGGTGGAACTGTCCCCCCGATCCAAACTCGAGTGGTGTTCTGTTGTTGGACTAATGTGCTCGTCACAGATTGTCCATAACAAACACCATGTTCAAACATAAGGGTGTCCATATGTGCACTTGGCACCAAGACATTTCCACCTATGGTGGAAATGGGGTTTGATTTGATCCTGTTCCTTATGAAATCAACAATCACCTCCTTTGTTCTTTGGTGCTCCAGCTTCTTGGCCACAGTCTGAATTCATAACTGTTAGGTCAACTGGTCTCTAAATTTTCCTTAGGTGTCAATAAAAAATAAATTTCATCAGGGTTGCACAGTTTGTATCACTTGCACAGTTGGTATCATTGTTGCCTTACAGCAGTAAAGTCTTGGGTTTGAATCCCAGCCTGGGCTCTGTCAGTTCTGTTTGCTAGAACCCCTGTTCTAGCAAAGCACGAATAGCTCAGAAACAATATGAAATGGGGAAAAAGCTATTTATTAAATTATTTAGTCGTATGTTAGATTGTTTTTGAAAAACTAATACGTCACGGCTGATTAGTGGCTGCACATCCACCCATTGATGTTTTACAGCCGACACCCGCTTCTCTCTCTTGCAGGTACCCCTGCTACATTCTTTAGTGGTACGCAGTACCAAACCGTAGCCGCCTGCTTTCACCCCTGGTTAAATGCCCTTTAAGCATGTTTCTTTCAGGAAAGAGTGTCAGAATGATAGACATTTATTTACACTTATTGATTAAATACTGCTTTTTGGACAAAAGCAACACAAAGACGAGCATGATGGGACTCTGTTTATGTCATTGAGGAGCCGGGTAAACACAATAGTCCAGGTAATGAATATGAATGGGAGAGACTGGAGGACGAAGTAATTAAACAAGGCCCTCTTTAAGGTGTTTAGCCCTGGCTGGTCACCATGTTGGTGCCCCTGCAATGCTTAGCGCTGCGAGTTGCCATGTCAACCATGTGGAGAGGGGGATAGAATGAGCATATAGGACAGCAGACAGTCAATAACAGTGTTGAGCACAAAATGAACAAGGTATTTAATCCGCTCTCTGCAACAATACTTTCCTCCCCTCTGCTGCAGCCGGGATGCTATGTAATTTACCGTCTACTGCCAGCCTCCAGGCAAAACCAGCACCAGGTTTATTAAACCCAGCTGTGTGTGTGTGTGTCTGTGTCGGTGTGTGTGTGTGTGTTTCACTGTATGTGAGGGGAAACGGAACATGTGATCTGGAAGTGTATGATTTACGCCATAAAGGACTTTTCTGAGACTTGGAGAAGTGACAGCTCTTGAGGCGCCTCGCTCTGACAATCGTCGCCTCTCTTCCCTGACAAATGCGATTAAACGCGGCCATTATTGTAGAGAGTTGGGATTAGTGAGGTTTTTGACAAACTCTAGTCGGAAATGGGACAAATTCAGTCCCGGAGCCACGTCCGGGAATGTTTATGTTAATCGACAGCGGTGGCGCTGCGTGGCTACACAGCACCAGGGCGCCTTTTCATCTCCAGCTGATTGCTGCCGTCAGCTTCTCAAGCAGAAATGAGATACATTCAACTGTAGATTTTTTTTCTTTTTCTTTTTTTTTTATAGTTCTGTGCATGATTCATCATAACAGTGGCAACAGTTTAATAACCTGTCACCTGGATTGTGACTGTAAGTCTCCTTCAGACTTTTGCTAAGGACTCAGAATATGTTCAGCAACCAACACATCTAACACATCAACATTTTTGTTGTTTTTAAAGGGCAGTATTATGTATTTTCCAGACAAACAGTGTCATTTTATAGCACAATCAAGTAACTATGTGACCTTCAACTGTTCTAAAAATGCTCTACATATCAAATATGACTTGAGAGAAAATTGACTTTCTAATTTAACAAAGTCAAACTGGGTCCCTGTCTCTTTAAGACACTTCTGCTCTTTGTGAAACTGCCTTCTGGACGTCATCACGACGTCACCAGTCTATTAATCCTTTAACGTTTTTCACCAATATTTCACTGAGAAGAAGCTCTTTGATGAGCTCAGCAGACGCTCAGCTCCACCAGGTGTTTGCTAATTGCTCCTGGCTAGTCTGAAGGAGCTGGGAGGAAGATTCATGGTGAAGGGGTATTCTGTGAAGCTGCAGCTCTGAGGAGGAGCTTCGTCTTTGGAGGCGGAGCTAGGTCCACACAGACGTTTTGCATAGCTGAATGGTTGCCAAGGGAGATTAAAGGATTTCTGAAACATGCATGAAATAATAAAGGCAACACTAAAGGAATGTTTTTGATGAGGAAATAACTTTGACATGATGAAAAGCTATATTATGTATATAATGCCCATTTAATCTTTACAGCTATCCAAGGTCAGATTTGAGCTGCCCTTATAACTGAGTTAATTAATAATTAAAGAAACAGTTAATCTCACTACATAATTACTAATCGCTGTCACTGTAATGTAACTTTTACAGAGCATAGACATAAAAAAAAACACCAAAGTACAATCTGTGCCCTATAAATCACAGAGCCTCTTTACAATTTGAACTGACTTTGACCTGAATTTGAACTTTCTGTGAACTGCTGTAGAGGTGGTGGACTGTGGGGGTGGAGGGGAAAACTTCTGACATTCTACTAAAAAGGGCAACTCTGCAGATCTGACATGGTGGGACCAGACAGTCCTGGTCTGTACAGGACCAGAAATCACATAGCGTTGGTTTATTGATCCAAGAATCCTCAAGAAATATGAGAGAAGTGTGTTTATCAAATAATCATACGGGGTTATGTCATACACAAAGTCAATATTTGATATGCTTCCTTCCTGTTTGGCTTTTAAAAACTTGTTTTTATTATTTACTGTTCTTGGGGACTGACTCTAAACTGTATACAGCTAGAGTTTGTCGAACACTGACACTCAAAACAAGGACTGATCAGAATTTGACTGCTCTCTTTAAAAAGTGGCATTTAAAATATTGAGTTCTACAACAATCTTCTTTGGAGTTGGTTGTGTTTTTACTTTATTTGGTTAGATTTTTTATTATTATTATTATTATTATTATTATTATTATTATTATTTTTAATGATGTTCCTTAGCAACCCGCTTTTAAATCATGGCTCCCGCTCATTTGTTTCTAACATTATCCATTCCAAATATATGAAGATCAGCCTTCCACTGGCTCACTGGACTGGCATGTTTTCCTGTCTTTCCCATTTTTAGAAACAAAACAACATATTTACACCCAAGGTAAACACAAGATGAGTTCACCCTAAATTAGCTTTTCAAAAAAACATAAGTTCCAGAAACATTTGAGTTAAAGCTTTTTGGTTTTGTTTTGTTTGGTTTGGAGTGACATTGTTAAAAAATAATAATTTTATTTTCCCTCCTGTGGATCAATTTCTTCATGTTAGGTCTGTAATGTTTACATTCATCACATCTGCCTCTATCTGCCCAATGACTGTCTAATCCAGTATCATTTGTGTCTGACGCCTGTACAGTGAGCCTGACGAGTGCAGAGTGTCAGCGCAGTAGGTTTTGTCGCTGTCCACTTCCCCTCCTCACCTGGCTGCTGGCCTGCGAGAGGCCGGCCTCGGACGGTTAATTATCTCTCGTTGGATTCCTGATCACATTCCCCTTGGTCCAACGGCCAAATGTTCTGTCAGAGGCAGCATATTGAACTTCCTCCCGGCCCATCAGGGGCGTCCAAACCGCCTGGCTAATAACAATTCATACAGCTGCCAATCTGGCCGGCCTGGCTCATCAATATTCCTGTCCACAGCCAAGCATCAATTAAGAGACATTAGGACGCATAACAAACATCACTTTCTGGGTTTGATGTCTTAAATGGCAAGAACAGATGAGTCATTTCAGTGGCCGTGGTGGGCCGGCTCTCTGCAAGGTTAAACTCGCGTGGCGAAGGGAGAAAATTGACGTGTTAAATATGGAGGACACACGTGTGCCTAATGTTTAGTTGGCATACAAGAAGCCAAACCATTTACCCAAAAATAAAAGTCGATCAAAATACCGTCATTGAAGCCACCTTAAAGCAGCAGTTTAACTTTTTACAAAAATATATTTTTTCCATATTTGTCTGATTGGTTGTTTCTCACTGAATGGTGTATTTCTGCAATTAGTAATGGGAACACTGGGATATGGCAGAGAAAATCAATGTCTCATATTACACTTTCATGATATAATGATAATTTTAGCAAATATGTAAAAAAAATTTATATATTAATGGAAGTTACATCCTGCAGATTTAAGGTGACATTTAGCTTCACAATTTTGATAGACGTCGCATTGGGTGCACTGTAAAAACAAGAACAACTAAAAATGTAGTCATATTTCAAAGACTGTGAGATCCTCTGTGGAAGAAAACTGGTAGAATACCAAAGTATGAAATTATACTAAAGAAAACAAAAGCATTAGATGAGCAGGTAGGAATCGAGAAGTTATTTTGTTTGTTTGTTTGTTTTACCCAACACTGATCTGAGCCATTAAAGAACATGTTTTTGCTGAAAAGAAGTAGCATTAATAGACCAATGATGTCTTCTGGACCAATCAGCTCTTCTGGTTCTGGTTATGCTCTGCAAAACCAGAACCTGAACCAAACATGGAGAAGCAGCATTCAGGTTCTTTGCACTAAACATCTGCAAAAAACATCAAGAAAATTGCAAAACAGCCAAAACACTGAAAACCTGCCATTTCAGAGCTGCCTTTGATTCATAATAACTGGAACATTGATCAAGATATTGGTGTATCTTTGGATGATTTTGACAAGAGTAATGTTTACTGATTGTATCACAGCTTTATCAGTTTTACCTGTTACTTCGAACTGCCTTGTTTCTGCACATTACAAGCAAACCTGACTTGATAAACTGAATGTCACGCACATTTCATTGGCATCCCATGATTGAGGCCTGGCTAACTCACTCACTCACCGATGATGTTCTGCTCTGTAGCTCATTATTTTTCTAATCAGTAACGGACATTTTCTTGCAACTGGAGACCTGCCATCGGCCCTGTGTCCCACGGCTGCGAGTACAAGCCCATGTCACACTGTTCTTGCAGCGAGGGTTCCTGTGCTGTGTCCAACAGCTAAAGTCGGACTGACGAGATGGTGGGCTGTGCTCCTCCTTTGATATCTGCTGCAGTAGGAGGGCCCTGACAGGACTTCCTGGGAGTTTTCCACTTGAGTTTACTCTGGCAAAGAATATATTGTTATGGTCAGGGAGAACTTTTTGTTCTTGTTCTTCCCGCCTGGAGGAAAAGAACAATTTGCTCCGTTCTCGTAGAGTATGTGCTGACCTTAAATAAGGTGTTCCTGCGTGAGGTTAGCTGCTTCTGATTGCCTATCACCGGAACCTCTGTGTACAGGTCGGGTCAAAACTCTTCATACACCTCGTCATTTACATTTAAGTTTATGTTCATTCAACCGAAGAAGTTTGTACTTGGAAACGAGGCAGGAATCTCTCAAAAAATAATGTACAATAGGTAATGATAATAAATATAACAACTTGTTGGTTTCTTTACATTTTAGCCAAATAAGAAAGGTTAAAATTATTCATCCAGTTTGTAGTTATCATTGGAAAACTCTTTATTAGCATAATAGCATTATGATAAGCAAACCCTTGACCAACCTGGCCAGCATTATTCTGAAGTTTAGATGTAGCACAGGTTGAAGCGCGATGCTAATGTTAGCATGCTTGTTCTCCGTTTTGATATGATATTCACATCGTTGCATCAGCGTCGTCTAAAGATGCATCTCATTCAGTGGCTGCAGTCTAAAGTACATTTGCTCCTTCTGAAGTTGTTGCGTTGCAGATGATGCACTAGGCTAATGCTAGCATCCTTGTTCTCCTTTTCGGTATGACATTGATAAAACACCCCGTCACATTTCATTGTGCTTCTACTTAAATGTAAGTTAAGTAAACGGACAAAAAAAAGTTGCTCTGCTTCGTAAACTTAGAGGTTTTCTTAGACTGTTGTCAAATGTAGTTGTGAAAATAAATAAAGACACCGAACCGAATCTGTTTGAGAGCATAATAATAGTAATAAGACTTGTTGATAATTGAACCTGTTACATATTTAAGTCTAGTTCAAATCAATTATCTCTGGGCAGAACTTGTAGAAAACTTTGGGTTTTTCATGCCAGTGATTTAAAAAAAATGCCTTGCAATATAATTTTAAATAAAAGTCTTTGTGAGACAGAAAACCCCAATTTTAGTTAAATTTTTTTTTGCCTCAAATATACTTCTTCTTTGCTTCCTGACTTACTTTTGAAATTTCAGGGTCATAATTTCAGGTCAGAGGGTTAAAACATTCGCAAATCCTAGTGAGCTTTTCCCATTTCCCCAGATCTTTGACTTCTTTGACTTGTACTTATCAGTACTCTGCATCTCGCAAACAAATTTGGTTGAAATTCACGACGCACGCTTGGAGAACGGCTATCCAGCATTGAGACTCAAAGGCCGTGGTAATCATGCCGAACAACAGGGGGCACCGCTTCGTTAAGAAGAGCCTCCGATGCGACAGGAGGGGCCCGCTGGAACCCGGGACCCCACAGTGCAGGCCGGGGTTATTATCTACAATTACCCTGATTACTGAGCCCTTCATCGGAATGACTAAGGTGAAATGAACTTACTCCTGGAGTCTCTATTAAACATTCGTTCTTCAAACAGTCTGAGAACAATCAGTGAATGTCGTGGATTCTGGTTAAGACCCAGCACACCGACGACGATACGCTTTGCTCGTTCTTTGTTCTACTAAAGCTATTTCGCAAAAATAGAGCAAAAACCTCCGTGCGTTTTAATACAAGCAATTATATTGTCCCAGTTATGCCATCTCTGAAAGTCAAATTCCCAAATACGTAGTTATTGCTAATTCTCTCTGCGTCCTCAGACTAATATTCCTGCTAGGAAGCCCCACATCCAGTGATCAATCATATCACCTCTCTGAACCCGCTGTGCAATTTATTAAGTGCTGAACAAATGGGCCGGAGCAAGCGAGCGTCTGTTCCCAGGGCCGGGGAATGTAAATCTGAGCAGAGTAACAAATTAGTTGGACACTGCTCCCCTTTTTCCTGCTTGCATACTAAAAAAAAAAGAAGCTGGTTCTGACGCAAAAAAAACCACAAAAACCCCCCCAGCTAAAAACCCAACAATAACAAAGCAGAAAGGAAACTTGGAGAGGAATTTGTAGTTAATGACCAACAAGAGTTGTTTTTAAAACCAATCATTCATAAAATGTATAAGAGCCCATCGTTGGGTTTATTGATTCGAGTATGTTAAATGAAAAAAAGTAAACAAATACATCATTTGTTTGATTTGTTGCACACACTGATGATTTTTATCATTTTTAATTGTATTGATTATGTCATAAGGTGGAGTTTTAAGGTGAGGAGAAACACAGGTAGACCCAGGTTGTGATGATGATGATGTTTAATGATGAAGCTCAAACAGTCCAGATCAGGCAGCACAGCAGAGACAAAGCACACAGCTAGTTAAACGGTAGCAACTGATATGAAGAAGACTGAAATGCGAGCTAGGCTAACCAGGACTTCACAGTTCAACTGGAGAGCTGCTACGACTACTGACATCAATTGACAATAGACAAAGACACATGGGACTAAATACACACAGGGGTGATCAGGGGAACGAGACACACCTGGGAAACAATCAACGGTGAAGACGCAGAGACAGAGACTCGCAGGGAACAGGATGACAGAAGAAAACTCAAAAATAAACACGCAGAAACACAGATTGTGACAGATTGTCGTACAACAAACAACAAAAAGCATATCATCCGGCCTAAGAATGATATGCTGTATCTGAGCAAACCTACGGGAAGTTGAGTGGAAGGAAAAACTGCGGTACAAAACAAAAGTGCACAAACAAGTTGATTGGACATGTGTGATCCTCAGCTTTTTGAAAATAATGAGTTTCAAGTTTTCATAAGCTGTAAACCACAATCATCAAAACGATCAAAAAGAAACTCTTAAAAACATAACTGGGTATGTAATGAATGTAGATGAGACGAGTTTCACTTTTTATATTTGATTTGCTGTTTATAGACTGACTCTTTGATGATGTTTCAGCCGCTGAATGTTTGTGTTACACAGATGGTACAAACACAAAGCTGCAGAAAAAGACAGACAATGAGAAGCAATCATATCACGGTCGTCCTAAAAAAAACAGGATGTGGAGCTGTTCCTGTTTTCTAAGTGCAAATATTTATCTACAATGTTCAGAAACAATTTTGGCTTCTTTTTTTAAAAATAAAGATTACAAACATTGCATAATTGACGCCTCACAGGCTGAGTTTAATGTATTGATCCTAAATATGTTACCTTTATGAAGAATATCCATCTGACACACTGAGGACATTTTGTCCCTCTGACTCAGGAGGAAGAGACAGAGAGCTGTAGGGAGGAGGTCAGGGTCAGAGTGGAGGTGAAGGTGTGGGTGGGGGGTCGGGGTGGGAGGTCGATTGCTGATTGCTCCTTTCCATGAAGCCCACTGGAGATCACATTATTTATATATATTTTTTATATTCATTAATGGAAAGTTAAAGATCACATTTTTGCATAATCTAGAAGAAATCCTTCTGAAGCTCATGTTTTAGAATGATTGCATGTAATAATGTTACACTTTGACTCAGTTTTACCTTCAGTTAATTGAATTAATTCAAACTAATTTAAGTTTTATTCTCCAAATGTTGTTCTTGCAAATCTTTATCACTTCCTATCTGACACATTTTCTAATTTTGTTTTTTTTTCTTCATGTATTACATTATTACTTTTGTTCAGAAGTGTATATGTACACCAATTAGTAATAAATAAAACACAAACACTTAAATGTCTGTTTTGAATGTTCATGTATAAATTCTTTAGAAAACGTAAACACAAAAAAGGTGTCATCATTTCATAATGTTATTAAAAAAAGTGCAATAATAGTGTATTAAAAACTGGATTTTAGCCGTAGAAAGGACGCAGGCTGCTGGAAGATTGAACTTAAGAGGAATCTGCACTGCTTTGTGAATTCAGTGCAGAAATAAAGCAAAAAATAGGAGCAGTACAGCTAAAGAAAAAACAACATCCATTTCCTGGATATTCAGTGGCTACTAATCATTTTTGCAACATTCGCTGCAGCAAAATATAATGAAAAAAATATAATTTTCAATTTTAATGTAAAATTTGTGTCATCAGTCCAGACATGTTACAGCAAATAACATGGTTTTGGGAGGCAGTGTGTGGCGTCATTCAGAAATAACTACTGCAGTTTAATTGTAGACAAGCGCGCGGTTCATCTATGTCTTTCCTCCACCTGTGCGTGGTGAATGAAAATGGCCTCTTTTAACCCGGACATCACAGCGGCGCACACAGTCCGACCCGTTCATGAACTTCCCGGTATCTTTAACAAGCAGACACAAGCCCAAAGAGCTGCAAAAAATATTTGAGATTCCTCCCCGGCAAGATTCCATCGATTCAATGCAAGAATTATTTATCTATTTCTTTTTAGGTTTCAGACTTTCACCTTTTTATCTGGTCATTAAAAATGCATACAGTGTTGTTCCATGATTAGTTTAACACACAGTGCCTTTGACCTTCTGTCGCTTAATTATCATAAAGCTATGTAGAGGAAAGCACATCATCGGCTCCTCTTTTGTGCCACTGTAATTGCATTCTTACTGTTATGTGGTGAGGAATACTGATACAGTGGAGTAGAGCCGGTTTAGCCAGGGTAGGGTGGGAGCAATGACAGTCTAACTTAAAACAAAGTCTGAATATATACAACATTTAGAAGTCAAGGTAAATGTTGCATTTTGTCAAATCAAACAGGAAATAAACCTCAAGCAGACAGAAAACATGGTAAACCAAGTCAGGAAAACTAGAAGAAATATTCATGTTCATGGCTACATGCTATCATGGTACATGCTAGGATAACATGGCCTACATGTTGGATAAAATCCAGCTGGAAGGGACTATGGGGACAGCATAATTATGTTATAAAACAGGAAATTTACGGGAAAATGCTAACTAATGCTAATATGTTAGCACGACCGGAAAGAGGAGTAAAATACGGTTGTTTCCCACCCAAAACGGGAAACTTGACATGTTTGAGCTACAGAAATCTACTCTAATGCTTCTATTTTAGCAAATAAAACTGCTCTTGTGAGATTTTTTAAAAATAGTTTCTGTCAAACTTTGTGCCAACTAATTTTTGCTGATTTCAAATTCATAGTAGCTTTCCTAGCTTTCCTGTCACTAATGGTCAATACTTTTGTTAATATTAGGGGCAGAGAAATGTTTAGCTACGTACACAGTCGTGACAGTCATGACAGATTGCTTTATTTTTGTAAACAAAGACCAAATAATCTGTATTTAAACCTGCCTTTAGAAAACCATATTAGCGATTAGCATGGTTAGCATTTCAAAAACAGCAGGCCATGTGTCTATTTCAGAGAAAACAATTGCTGGTTGTGTAGAAAGTTGGTTTTTCTGTTCAATTTGATAACAGTGACATCAAATGGTTATACTGGGAAGTGGTTGTTTCCCTTTTTGCAGACCAGCCAGGTCTCAACACGTTTTGTCAAGATTTATTTATCAAATCTCATCCAGTAATGCTATATAAGTACCATGGTAACTCTTTATGCTTTTGTTTTTTGGGTTTTTTTTTTAAACCGGATTTTTAGTTTCACTTGACATGCCATTATGTCAGGGATTTCATCGTCAAGGCAACCAGACAGCTGGGTTTTAGCCTTGATTTAAACAAACTCAGGTTTTTGGCAGTTTTCTGGTTTTGTGGATGTTTGTTCCAGATTTGTGGTGCATCATGTTTGGTTCTGACTCTGGAGATGGAGATCAGACTTGGAGCAGAAGCCTAAATCCTTACGACTATGTTTACACTACTTCCTTTTGTTCATCCTTCCTTATTTCTTGTCTTTCCTTCCATTATTTATTTCTTCTTTCTCTACTTTATTGTGTATTTGTGCCTTATGTCTACTTTTCCTTCATTTAATTGTATATTGTATATTTATTTATTTTTTCTTATAATTCTTTGTCCCAAATTTCTTGGATTCGTTAAGAGACAGTCGTTTCCTCTTTCTGCTCATGCTTTCCCTGGAACTGGAGAGTGTTGCTCGCGGCGATCATCTGTAAATCCCATGTGACCTTCTCAAGGTTACAACTCTAAAGATAACAAGATCATGGTGTGGTAGTCAAAACAGAGATAAGAAATATACATTTAATAATCAAGTATTGATTTTTTATTTTTGTTATCTTATTTCCATGAGCGACTTTAGATGGACTTTCCAGAAGAGTATTTGTAGAGCTGAATATAAACTCTTATATTCAAAATACTAAGGATAAATATTTAGTTGGTATTTATTGGTTTGCTTATGAAACAAATCAATGTGATATTTACGTGGGAATTGCATATCGATTGGCGAGGATATTAAATTAAAGTTAGAAGTTGGGTTTGCTAAAGGTCTTTGGGAGTTACTGACAAATAGCTTATTGACTTTTATGATAACAAAGATCAATTTCATAATGACTGAGAAGTTCTCAACTTTTTCTTTATTTACACTAACTGGCATCTTTGGTCATTTGGAAATGAACCAGTTGACAGATGAAACCTTCTTGGCCTTTATTTGTTCCTGTAGTGCCTCTCTGTGTTGAATCAAAAACTTAAAGCTATAAAACTAAACCCAACAACTCCAGATTGCTAAATCACTTTATCTTTTTTCTTTTTAAAGGAATGCCATTTTCTAATGCTGAGTTTCATACCAAATATATACATAGATTCTTGCTGTAGCACTTAGACTTTGAAAACTTTTTCAAAGTTTTCAAAGTCTTTGAAAACTTTGAAAGACTTTGAGCAACATCAAAGCTAGTTAAATTACAGCAGTGATCAGAAACATCTTATTTAACTGCTTGTTTTTAGATAATTTCAAAATGTCCTGTTCGAATTGACCACCAAACACCTTCTTTGTCTGGTGGCATTTTTCACTGGTTTTAATTTATACCACTAATACTGATGCTGATTAATAACTCAATCTTGAATGTGAACACACCTTCTTATGTTTGAAATCTTTAAACTGGAAACATCTGTTGACTTATTGCGTTTCTTGTTTAATGGAAACACCGCAATTGCGAAATTGAGGGTTTTTTCAACAAAGTTTCGCTAACAGTTGTAATGGAAACACAGCTAGTTTTTGACCGTTCTTGTGAACAATTTTTAATGTACTCAATTATTCACTAGCATTAAAAACAACTGCGCGGGTCTGTTGATTTTGTGGAAATTTCCACGATTGCAAAAAAACCCTGGAGGGACTGACTAACGTGATTTGGCAGATTTAAAAAAAACAGCTGTGATTTGATTGATAAAATAATCATACAACAGAAAAAAGCTGGGGATCATGAGAGATTTGTTCATGTCAGCTGGTATGAAATGTGAGCAGCTGCTAACCTGTAATGTGTTAAGTGTGTTTTATCTGCGTGGTTTTCAGGGAGCGGAAAAAACGAAGGAACGCTGCTTTCAGGGACTTAGCTCAGATCATCAGGCAGACATAGAAGAGCAGAGAAAGTCTCCCTCTGTGTGGCTTTATGTGGGAACAAGACTGTAATCAAACACAAGGACAGGGTCTAATTACCGCCCTCAGTCCCCGTCATGCTGAGATCTCATCTCTGTCCCTGAATGACAGACTTCAGGACGGGTGACCTGTCTGAGCAACAAGATACACACACACACACACACACACACACACACACACACACACACACACACACACACACACACACACACACACACACGGTGTGTATGAGCTGTAATAGGCTAAAGGATGTGGCAACGTGTAAAATGAATCAAACTTTAACCCCAATTCCCTCATGTTAGGTAAATTTAAATAAATGTGTGACGGAAGTAAAACTAAAGGATATAATTAGACAAATAATAACAGCATATACTACTTACAAAAAGAAAATAAATATGATCATTTCAAGGCTGAAAAACATTTTTTCCCCCCAGCTTTTCTGTCCACACTGTATCCAGGGAACGAAACGAGTCTAAATATAGTTCCAAAAATAAACAACTGGCTTAATTAACTCTGACTGCTGAAACTCTATAAATGAACCAAATAAAGATAATGAATGTATTTGTTTTGTTGATTTTAATCCCACCATTACTTATAGTGATGGTGGGATATAGTGTCTGTTCAACCTTTCGCTTTTTCTTTCTGTTGTTTTGTTTGTTTTTTGTATATATATGGCAACGGACAATGGTGTAAAATGAATTTCTGACATAAAGATTATGATTAAAAGGAAAAAGAAAAGAGTTTGGGAAGATGATTCACTACTATGAAGATTTAGAAAATGTTTAGAGAAACAGTCCAGGTTTAGTCCATGAGGGAGAAATTTTGCTTACTTTTAGGACAAGGACAGAACATGAACAGACTGGCGTTTGGCAACCAGAGCTGACGTCCATGAACTTGACGTGAACCAATTTCAAAGTTGAGTCAATAGCAACAAAACGTAGGGGTGCAACTTTATGCTTGAGCCTATGTGTGTAATATTCAACAACAGTGGATAACAAAAAAAATAATTAAATGGTATAATAAATTTTAAATTGACTCATATTTTGTGCGTGTAGTTCAGACCGGAGCTGTACATCAGATTTAAAATGTGCCATTAATACACGTCACATTTACTGGTAATTTTTAATAATGCATTCAACACGAGCTACACATTAAGTGGTCACACTAACAGTCTGGCATCCATTAGCCTCATATAAATCTCCAGCATTTATCTCCTCATCATCAGAGGATCAGCTCTGAAAGTCTGAAGAAAGAAACATCAGAATAACATCTTCATTGCAGCTTCGCCGCTGTGCCTTAGGAAAAAAAAAACCTTTTGTCTGAAACAACTGTGCTCTGAGGGCTTCTGGAGCTATTAGCTAAGGTGCTGTTAGACATAAGTATCCTCATTCAGTCTAATGATCACTCGGAGCATGTGGATCTAGCAATTTCATTGATTCACTGTGGCATATGATTTATTACGGCATGAGCTCCAGGCTTCATTTCAGTTGTTTAAGGCTAAAGTGAAAGTGGTATTGATCCTGTAATTTCTACTCAATGGATGTGGCGCGGCTGATTGCTGTGTACTTTCCTCTGGAAAAAAAGAAGATAGAAAAAGATACGCTACAGACGGAGCATTAAAATTCTACAATTGATAGTGTTTGAGTTTTTATGTGTGTGTGTTTTTTTTAATGTGAGCCAACATCTGCTGCACAAGAAACATCTGTTGGTTCATCCTGCCCACATTTTACCTGACCGTTGATAATTAGCATTTTTTTTTTGCGTCGATGTTAAAAGTGCACTAACTTATTTTAGTTTTTTCGTTTCAGTTTGATGACTCACTCTCCACCTACATGATGCTGCAAACCATACAAACCCACCGATGGCACATTTTACGACTCATACAGGTGAGGCAGATGGCTGCTACTTGTGGCCTTGATGTGCAAGTTTTTCAGGTTTCTCAGCAACTTTTACAAAAAAATACCCAAATCCATAAAACTTGTGATTTCTTTTCCTAGTTTTTCCTTTTCTTACAGCATAAGTGTGCTTCCTTTAACTCAAAATATGAAATACGTCACACACGAGCAATAGACTTTATCTTGAAGTAAGTTTAAAATTAAGTTGTATGTAATTATATGTGTGCATATTAATGCCGCCTAAATTTATTGGTGATGCAACATCACTGTAGGCATTCACAAAATCAAAACGGCTTGGACTCCAATGAATAACAGCTAATTAAATACTATGATGCATTCAGGCTACTTAAGGTAGTAAATATATTTCATTCCCTCCTAAAACATTTTTAATTAAGATTATCTGATCATGTCTTTAAGAATATAACAACCAAGTTGCTTCACTGCAAAATAAGCAGCTGCAACGTATTAAATAAGCCATGCTGCTGATTTGGAAATAATGTATTTAGTTACTTACTAATACGAACCTCTATCTGGAATCTGTTTGCGGTGAATCAACACAAGAGCTGAGAAAAGTGGTGCTGACTGGTGAAGGATAGTGTTGCATGATATTCAGTTTCCTCGTGTAGCTATGACAACAAACCCTGTATACATGCCATATATATCAAATATGACTTTCGAATTTGACGTTGCAGTGTAACGCCTTGAAATTGGGTGACTGTCTCTTTAAGAAACTCCTGCTCTGTCTGAAACTCTGCCTTCAGGAAGTCATCACAACAGGGCTCCTCCTTTAACCCTTTAATAACGCCTTTACCAACGTTGCACTGAGAAGTAGCTAGTTGTATAACGAGCTCAGCTGACGCCAAGCTCCACGTGTTTGCTAATTGCCACCAGCTAGTCTGAAGGAGCTGAGTGAGGGAATTGCAGATGAGAGTTGCTCTTCAATGCGGAAGCTATGAAACCTGGAAACTGCAGCTGCGTCACAAAGACGGTGCTTGGTCGACCCAGGCTTTTTGCACAGCTGAGTGAACACCCAAGGTATGTTTCTGATGAGGAAATATTGACATAGCATCACATAAAGCTCAAAAAAGTTCACTTTACATAACAACAACAACAACATAGTTGCTTATAGCAGAAAGGGAAAAGAAAAACTTGACATCAAGGGTGTTCACTTATTGCCCGACAACTTTTTTTTTCACTTTGCTGCGCTCTGCTCTGCCGCTCAGGCGGTCTCCTCATATTTCTGTGTTCTTAGAGTTGAAGCCAAATGTGAAAGGACAACACTCCCCCAGGGGGCGATTTGTTTAACTTTGAGAGGTTCTTTGATTTGTGTTAGATTTGCTCGGAGGAATGCGGCGGTCCTTTCTCCCGAGTGGCTACAGCAGCAGCCACCAACCAGAGAAGACGTCCCCACCAGGGACCAAACGACAGTCCTCATTTAGGCAGCCGCAGCCCGGCCAGCACCTCAGCAACACAGAAACAAGAACTCCATTAAATAATCTAGTTTTTTTTTCTCTCTCCCTCTCTCTTTAAGACTCTCTCGGGAAGCACGGTGTTATTCTCCAACCAGCAGGGGATGAGTTCGATATATCTCATGAATCACATTAGAGCTGTTTTAATCCTCTGAAGGGAGGCTCTCAGGAGGGCGAGGCTGCAAATGAAGTAGCACAAACTCAAGAAATACAGTCGATGATGGAGGGGAGAAAAAAACACAAAACAAATGGAGGGGAGGAAGAGGAGGAAACACATTTAACCAGATAGTAGACGAGATTAATCTTTGGCATTAGCGTGCTGTGCTGATAGCTGTTAGCTGTCAGTCTGCGCGGCCGGGTGTTGCCTTCTCCCTACAGGGTGGGTTATCCCAGGGAGCGTGGATGGGGGCCGTGTCCCACCATCGCTTATCCATTCCTCCCTAATCCAGCCTAAGCACTTAACCAGCGCGGTGGAGATCACCAGGGTCCGCAGAGGATCAAAGCTGCTTCAGCAAAAATAAGAGAAGTGGTGAGAGGGGAAAAGCTGATGTAACAAGAAGAGGTAGATTAGCATTAAGACCTGATAGATACAGGGTGGGAAAAAAATAAAAGCTTCATTAGTCTCTGCAGCAGCTTTTTTTTCCTTTTAGGGTAGGTCATGATGATTTTCTGTTAGAGAAATCCATCTTTCCTGTTTGGCTAGCTGGAAAGAATTTATTTAGTTCTTCGAAAAGCATGATGAAGTTAGGAGAGTCAAAGTAGGATGAGAACGAGGCTGGGAAATGTACTGATTTCAGTGGCCCAGTTTCCTGAGATCCTTTCTGTCCTAAGGCGCCTTTCTTCTTTTACAGAGCTGTGAACAAGTATTTGCTCCCCCACTACCATCTACAATACCGGTTTTCACTTTTTGCCACATAAACATTTCAGATAATCAAAAAATGCTCAGACCTGCTGTATGTAACTATTATAAAGAATGTGGTTTTTTTTTTAACTCGTCGTAACAGTACGTTTTTTTTCAAAATCTTTTTCTTTCTTACTGTTTATTCAATGTCACATGCTGTTTTTATTCTAATTTAATTTTTTTAATTATGTAAAGCACCTTGAAAGGCCTTGCTGCTGAAATGTGCTATACAAATCAAATTTGATTGATTGATTGTGAAAAGATGGATCTTCTCCACCTTTTTCCAGAGCTGTTATTGTCATCTGAAGAAATACACCACTCCCTTTCAAAAACAACCTATCACAGCCAGGAGGAGGGGCTTAGCGTCAATCAAACTCATATACTCGATACTCAATGTGATTAAAAAAAACAGCTTATCATTACAGGAAAACCATCATCCTTACTATCTAGCTTTAGCAAGCAGCCACACAATTGCTATTGGCAGTGCTAAGACCCATCTCCAAGCTCTGATTGGTTGTTGGCTATTACTTTGCTTTCCAAAGCTTTAGTTCCACCCTGTCTTTCTGTTATCAGTTTAATTCTCTATATATATCCGTTGTTTCTTTGTTCGGCTCTTACCTGAGCTTCTCCGCGTTTGTGTTTGCACTTCATCACTCAGCGCGAGTTGCAACTTCAGACCAACATTCATAATTTAGCAGATGGTTCCTTCTCCTTCCCTCGCTCAGCCTGGGCCTAAGCTCCCACAAGTCATTTTTCAGACCATACAGGCTGCGTATTTTGACAAGTAAATTGCTCGGCTCATTGCTGATAGCTATTCACTTAAATAATAAATTTATAGTAATAGCTACAGGAACAGAGCATCCCACAGGGTGGGAGGGATGAAAGAATTGTTACTGACACAGGACGTGTTTTTGAGACTTACTTTTTTTCCTCTGTCCTCCAGCAATTACAGCTCAGCGAATATACATAGAGAGGGTCTTGGAACCTAAACATCAATGAGCATTCCTGAAAAGGCAGCATGTGGGAAGAAAAAATCTTTCAGAACAAAAATTGTAATTTTGAATTTTGATCCATAAACTTGTTTTAACAGCTTTTTAAGAACAAAGGACTTCCTCGAGAATCCATTTTTTATATTTAACAAATCAAAAATAATCATATTTACCATAGCAGTTCTTTTTATTTTCATTTTCAGATTTTTTGATCAAATGTTTTTGTGCTCGGATGAGGTGGTTGTATCAAAATTAGTGTTTTGCACAAAAATGCAATAGAAACACTTTTATGGCACTAGATGAGTCACATGACCAGCAGCCGGGCGTTACTACTGACGGAGAAGACGAAGAAAACTACAGGAAATGTTAGGGGAACAAACGTTTTCACATGTAATTTAATATTGTTTATTCTTTAAAGCAAACACTGCAATTGCAAAAGTGTTTTGTCAACATTAGTGGAATCTCAAAAAAGTTTAAATTTTTAATTATAGTTATCAGTTGGTTGATTCTGTTACCCTGTGAACTCAAAATATGACATTTAATCCTTTCATGGGAAAATGTCGTTAGAAGAGAAACAATCTCCCAATGAAACTAGAACTTTTTCAACAATATTAAGGAATTATTGACTTAAAACAAGCTCCTACTTTTTATTGAAAAGCTACTTGCAATATAACTTAGCCTTATTTCCAGTGTACTGAGATATTTCCTCTAGAAACCAGACCAAAAATATTTAATTATTTTTGTGTTTTTGCAGTGTATAATGGCAAATAGAAGGTCATTGTCAGCAAAGGAAGGAGCTGGAATGAGCCTCATTAAATGTTTTTTTTTATGTCTTCAGAAAACCTGAATACGGATTTTTCAGAACCGACGATACTCACAACCCTGCTTCAAGCACAGACATAAATAAAGTATTTTTTTTATCAGCTTTGTGAATGACCGAAGGTGTCCAGATCCCACCAATTTGTCCACCACAGTCCACTTTGATGCCGTTTTCAGATATCTCCATCTTCAAAGACTCCCCAGCAAAAAAAAAAAAAAAAGAAAAAAGAACAAGGACAGGAGCAGGGTGACAAAATTGCTTTATATTATCACAACATGAAACAAGAAGGTAGGGTTAGACATCATCCACATAATGTCATAATGAGCCCACTCTTACTTCCTGGGGCTTTTGGGTGTCTGGTGGTGATGATGATGATGATGATCATGTTGTTTGTTGTCCCTTCAAACTATTTACAAAGTCGCCCCGAATGTAAGAACGCACCAATTTCTGGTTGGTTACTTTAATCTTGTGACGTTCTGATGGGGTGATAGATGTGTAAAGCATCCCATGCTTTCAAGGCTACGTGAGTTTTTGTGGCATGTTCAATGTGGTGATTTAGATTTGAAGCTAATGCACTCAGTAAATGTACTAGCATTGATTTAAGGATTGGCTTATCAAGGAATTTGCATACCTCAACCTTAAGCATAATATTTCAATTAATTTTGATGTCTTTACCAAAGTTTTGCCAAATTTCAGACGTAACGTATGGGTTTTTATATGAGATAGAGAGGTATTTCTCATGTCCCGACAAAATTGCCTTCCAGGACTTGTACGATTTCCACAACAGATGCATCTGAAGCATTTCCTTCAACGAGACCACAAATCACTTTATTAGAGAAGTTGTATTAATTTTTATTGTTGAACAGTTAAAGTCTTCTGAGTTGATCCTTAACATACACAAGTCTCAGGACAAAATATTTCAAGTAAAAAGGAAGGTTATGGCTTTCACAAAGAAAATCTATAACAAATCAGTAACCAATCTAGCCAGTCTTCTGTTTCCGTAAGTCTCAAGGTTTCTTGATCTGTTGACCTTCAGTTTTGTGTAGCAGCAACTAAAGCCTCCCAGATACTGTTCAGAGAGATTAACTGTTTTCTTTCACAGTAAATCTCTCTGAACTTGTTCAATACGGATCCCATGAACCCAGTAAGGTGTAGGTCCAGTAAGGAAGGAGGCCATGTCAGTATTCCTTCATCTTCAAGGCCATTACTGCCTGGCCATGCAGTGGAGGACCTTGAGTCATTCTTTTGAACAAATTATTTCTATCAGGAGACTGCCTTAAGTATTACACAGTTTTAAGTTTAGTCTTTATTTTTGATCAAGTATTACTTATGCTATCAAGTAACTAGCTTAATGTCTTTTAATGCTGGTCACTGAAATTGTCCATTGGTTTGCACGGGATTGAGATCGCCTGCCGTACCAGGAAAAGTTCTAGTGAGCCCCAGCTTTTACTTCCTGATCTCGACGGACCAAACCTCAGTCTTTATCCCAGTGAACTCAGAAGGAGTCTTCGGCCTGAGCTGCTCGGTCGGTGGAAACAAAAGGAAAGTCATTAAGCGTGATCCTTTTGTTCAGAGTAGCCTGATCATTTTCAGTCCCTCTATCCACCAACGTTCCCCTTAACGAGGCAGGCCTAAGCTTGGGTGGGTAACATTGTCATGGGTCACTTTGTTAATGAGAGAAACACGGCCAGAAAGTTCAGGTGGCTCGGCTGATTAACGCCAACATGTACCGGGGTTTTCGGAAACTTTCAATAGTTTTAACTGTTGGGATGATGAACCAAGAGTTACTCTGAATGAAAGGAAACGGATACAAAAATTACATCATGTGTTGTGTCACTGAATGAAAAATATCCCATTTTCACTTGCATTTATTTAGTTCACTTAAGACATTTTGCAGTTCATTCAAGTTTTTTTTATTTATTTATTATTATTTAACCAGTCCTGTCCAACAGTGTTTATGTTCACAAGTGAAGCTTCACAGCAGGGTGTAAAACTCATTTTCATTTCGGGTCATCTCAAGATTGTGAATGTTTTCGGTCGTGGGGGGAATGTATTTATTGATAAAACTACCCATTTACACACTGTTAAACAATATTAAAGAATAGCACTGTTTGCTTTTGACGAGTACTGTAGAATAAAATAGAATTTTTTTTACACTGATTCCAGATTTGACCCGCAGTAGTCTTGAGTTTGGCCTGTTCATTACAGCTTTCGCTACAATGCGCCTCCTGATTAATATTATGATTATCTATGCATAAAAAGGGACAAAACAGATAAAACAGCAGAAGGTTGGGCTCAAAGTTGAAATGGAAAGAGGGAGGATAAAGAGAATACAAGCAAAACGTCTGCTACACCTGCAGAAAGAGAGAAAAAGACAGCAAACTACAGCAACAAGATAAAAAACGTCACTGAAAAGCATTATAGTATTAATTAATACCTGATGTATCATAGTAACATCTGCAGCCCAAGATGGTGGACCTGTAAACACTTGAATCCAAACACCTGTGTCTGTGTGTTTATTTGATATTTTGGTTCACCAGATTAGTGTTAAGTCGGTTTGAAATGGCTTTGGGGGGTAAAAAAAAATCCTCCCCAAAAAAAGTGATTGGAAAGAATACCGTTCCCTAGACATGGATCATAACACCAGTTCCTGCTACCTGCTCGCGCTCATGCAGTTATCTATATTTACCTTCTTCCTCCTGCGCCGTGTCCCGGTGAAGCGGCTCCAGGGCCTTCCTTTGTCTCTCTCGTCTCCCTGAAGAACAAAGACGGATAGTGTCTTCCTTCTCCCGCGATACCCGTTCCGCATTCTCAAGTCATTGCAGCCTCGGTTAGATCCCCAAAGGAACCGGCGGGTAGAAAGAGAGGTGAGGAGGGATCAAAGACGGGCGTAATGATGTCGAGGTTAAAAAAGAAGCGGGCTGCAGAACAGACGCACGCGTAAACACGCTGCATTTGATTGTTTGACGTCGGAAAAAGACGAAAACCCCTGCAAACGCTATATGGAGATCACAGGGACACTTAAAACGGCGACGCAGTCAAAAAGACAAGCTTGGTAAAATTGAGGGTGGAGATGATCAGGGAGGAATATTTCTGTCTTCCTTGGTTTCAAATGTGCAAGGAGCTCAAGGTGGTGGTGGGGAGAGAGAAACAAACAGAGCAAGTAGAACATGCTGGATGTTTACACTGTAACTAGAACAAGTAATTACTCACCAGTCTGTTTAACTAAGTGTTACAGCGCTGCTGCCTTCCTTTAAATGTCTAACAAGGACAACAGTAGCCGGCTCGGCTTTGCACGTTGATTAAAGTCAAGTGAGAGGGAGCTGTAATCCCTGGATCCTTTTTAGTCTCGCTGGGACTTAGGTGAGAATGATTTCGCTCTCTGGAGCCAGATTTGTGGCTTGGCGGCGCTTTGTTTGGGATGAAATCTCAATGTTTACCCAGTCTATCCTCACAACCTTGGCGAGCCAGGTGTGTTGGAGCCCCGGAAAAATCTCCACAATTAGCTGAACTTAAAGAAGCTGCGGTGTCACGAAAGAGTATTTATCCCTTTCATTGAATTTTTCAGATTTTAGTCTCTCTTTCTTTTTTGGTTGTTTTAGACCGTCAAACAAATGCTAAGATGTCTGAAATCAGGTCATAATGCAGTTCTCTAATCAGAGAAATAAAGGTTGTCCAAACCAACCAGGTCATGGGTGAAGCTGTAATTGTCCCCTAAATCTACTAACTGCACTTCCATCGGGAGAAGAAACTCCAATTAAGAGCTTGTGAAAACTGGTGGTGTTAAGAAAATACATTTAGAATATGCTCGTTTTAAAACTTAACATGTCTTGATTTAAATAGCTTAATCATAGTTTTAAAATGATTAACTTATTCTGGCCTATTGACCTTTATTTTACCTGTAGTTACAGCAGATCGTTTTCGAAGATCTTTGATCTGCCCTTTGTCTGGAAAAACAATCAGAAGAAATTCCAGCTTTTCACACAGATCCGTGAAAAGCCATAAAACAGCAGGAGTTCAGGAGAAGCTCTGCTTCCACTTTATTTAGACAAAAGGGGGCAAATGAGGACAAGAATACACCTTTACTATAAAACTTTCTACACAGAAGTAACAAATCAGATTTGCTCTTGCAATTTTCCAAAGACGTCTTTGCTTTTCATTCTTTCTTTCCTTCTTCTTTCCTTTTGTCTCAGGTATATAAATGTATGTCTCTGTTGTTCTGCAGATTCTGTTGTAATTTCATACGTTGTCTTCTATTGGATTAAATTCTGCAATTCTGTGGCGTCAACACTCATTGCTGTTTTTCTCTGTGGCTACACGCGGCCCGCCGGGAGAACCTGGGATCCAAAAGAGGAAGATAGAGCCAGGCATTTCTAAAATATACTATACTTAAAATCTTCCTCAACAGTAGTTATTCTTTTGCAGCACTATGGAGGAATTTTCACTCGAGGAATTTCAAGCATCAACAACCTCGCTGCAAATATACTAAATATTATAAAGTATTTCTCTTATGTCTAGTTTCTAGTGCAAATATCTTAGTACAGGTGAAATAGCACAAACTAACTTTTAACTAATATTTCAGCAAGTTATAAGAGTTTGTTTTAAGTCAATAATTCCTTAAGATTGATGAAAAAGTTCCATGTCGAGTGACAGATTATTACACTTATAAGACATTTTCCTATTAGTTACAAGTGAAATAATCCACCAGTGAAACTAGAATTTATCGATATTCAAGAATTATTGACTTAAAACAAACAACTATGTATTGCTGAAAAGTTACTTGTAAGTTAGTCTTGTCTTATTTCAAGTGTACTATTTGCACTAGAAGTTAGACAGAAACTTGCTAGTATCCATTTGGATTGGAGGAAATTAAGAAGTTTGTCATGAGAAATGTAGGCAATCGGTGCGGTTGACTGAAACTGTCCATGGACAGTACATGTGGAGTCAGCAAAGCTCACAGAATGCGTACAGTACGATACACAGTGCTTTATGGTTTTATTTGTCACATTGCATTCCTTCAAAACTCCTCTCCAAATCTGAGCTACTAGCTAATTACTCCAAGGTGCCGCATAACATTGGAATATCAAGATGGCTAAGCAACGAGAGGTTCATTGGCTCAGAAGCCTGATTTATAAAACCTCATAGGGCGGACTGAATCGTCTGTGTTTGTCAGAGCCACAGGAGAGCCTCAGAGGCGACAGCTGACTGAAGTCTTGAAATATTTGGCAGCAATAAATAAACCTGACTCTTGACACTCTCCAAAACGCCAGCCATTTGGCTGGGCAGCGACAGCGCCATGATTAATTAGGACGTGTGCAGCTAACAAACCAGGGATTCATTTCCCGATAGAGTTAACAGCACGAGCGTCTCCAGTTCAGACTGCTGCGCCTCGCCGAGCCTCTTCTCGGGGAAACGGTCGGCCTCTGTTAGAGGAGAGCGCTGGGAAACATCCTGCGGGAAATGATTTGTGTCGCCGAGTTGCTGCTAAACGTGGTTCAAATGAATCCTGCGACAGTAGGTTGTTTTCCCTAATGCATGATGTGAAAAGAAAAGTGACCTTGGCCACTCGACATGGAGCTAAGAACCAGTTCTTCCAGCACCACTGTGGATATTAATTACAAGTAATTGCCAATTACCATTTACTTTTTTGTTTATGTATTTATTTATGTCAACTAATAATGACATAGTGATCATTTGCCTTAAAGTAGGAAGTATTTTATTCTAAACTATAGCAACTAAAAAAGTAGGAGGCAGCATTTGTGCTGAATTAATTCAAAAACTATCGAGAACAGAGAACAAGATATTCTAAAAGTTTGTTTCTGTACATATTTTGCAGCATTGTCTAGCGGGATAGCAAAGGGGTTTGCGTGGCATGGAAAGGTGTGGTAACCCTTGATCTAAAACACAAGTTAAGAGCAAAAACAGAAGAGATCTGTTAGGAGTTCTGTAAAGAGACTGTCTTTGATGATTATAGAGGAAAATAAAGCGTGACCCAGTGGACCTTGGGTCAAAGACAAACGTCCGACGTCATAAGGGGCCATTTTTCTCTGGGAAATCGTGGAACGAAATTGAATGGAGGACAGCTGCTCAACTTTGGATAAGGAATGAATAATTTAAGGTGTGATGATTAATCCAGTGGCGAAACACCTCGCTGAAATATAGAACCTCTGAAGGTAACTTTAGCCCTCAAGAAAGACTGATGTGAAGTTTTGTCACGCAATTTTCAAAGGCAAATTTCTTCTCAGGCATGACATAAATCATACTGGCAGGAGTGGAAAGTCCATGTTTCCCCCCCGAACGTGTCCACATAACGCACATTTAGAATTCAACTGTCCAAACAAGCAACGGCGAACTAATACCAAATCACCTCAGAAGTTTGATGCTTAATCCTGTTGTTGATACAGACTTTCAAACTACTTTGCAGATGAGCTTACAGGGTTCGCAAAGCGAGGAAAGGACTTTCATACTGTCATTCATACATTCAGCTTACTGAGAAACTTCTTCAACATTTCTGAAGAGTTGCGGGATTACGGCATTAAATGCCCTAAACTGTCAGTGTGCATGCGTGTGTGTATGTGTGTGTGAGCTACAGCTCCCTCCATGAATTAAAAAAAGAAAGACAGGCAGGCGAGAGAGTGTGTGCAAGCTGCTTTACTCTCCCTGATAAATACAGATAGCACCGAGGGCACCGGCATATTGCTCCACACAGTGAAAAACACCAACCTGAATCAATTTCACAATTAGCCAGTTCACTGTTTTAATTAAAAAAACAACAGTCGTCTTTGAAGAAATCGATGCCGTCTAATGAGACCAAAAGAAGAAGAAAAAAAAAAAGAATTCCCCCGCTGGTTCACCGTCCCCAAGCGCCGATGAATCAAAGGCAGAGCAGGAAACACTTCTGATCCTGTCTTTCTATGCTTACAGCATTTAGCTGAAAATCTGGAATCAGTGGCGGTGTTTGTCGGAACCATTTGGACGATGCGTATCTCCGTGGAGAATTTAAAGCAAAGCCTTCTTTAGATTGTTGTGCAGTGAGCAGGTTTGGGAAGTGTTGATAAGAAATCCCTTTTTCTTTGGCTACATGCTACTTAGGAGTCTGTACAGGTGCAACGGCTTTGGGGAAAAAAAATCTTTACAAAGAATTACAAATTTATTTGAAAATATTTTTGATAATTTACTGTAATTCTCTCTGTAACTTTAATTTAGATTTTTTACAAGGCTAACAACCAACCTGCCAAGAGAGTGTTCAAGAGATTCTCCACTTAAATTGAATGGAGATGCTAGGTAGCTTAACAGCTATCAACTCTTTCACAAAATCAAACATTTGATAATATAAACATTATTTTATTATAGACCAGTGCACTATAATCACCAACTAATATAACTAGCTTTTAATTTAGCTCTTGACAGGCCATAGTGAAACTACGCTGTAAGAGAATGAAGCTAACGCATTAGCTAGTTAGTTAATTTGCTACTTCCTGCTAATGCAGAGTGATATTTTTGCTACATTCAGAGTTTATGCTGGAAAACTAAATGAGACTATTAGAAATAGCTGAACTCTTTGGCTGTATAACGTTTAACTCTATGTCATGTTATCCCCAAAGTTTACCACTAGGACCCGGTTTAAAAGAAACTGGGTTTCATTGAAACCTTACTGTTGCAATTCTGAGGCACGTTTAATTGTCTGCAGCGGTGGGAGTCTGTGTACTATTTTAACAGCCTTAGAAATAATTAATGCTTTTAAATAAAGTCAGTTACATCAGGTGGTACATTTTTGTTCTAAATGTTTCTGTAAAAACCGTGACAGCATAAAGCTGTAGTAGGTTTTGTTCACGGTTACCCAGGGAGGGTCACAGTGTTGCTACTCTGTTGCTACATTTAGCAACTTTTCAGAACCTTCTAGTGACATTTAAAAAAACAGTGTCTTAGCAACTGCTGTAACCACTGTTTTAGGAGTTATTTAAGTCTTAGAATCAGGAAAGCACGTTCTGTTCTCACTCTCCTCAAAACGCAGCAGGTGCTGCTATGGGTCCCAATCTCAAAGCTCTTACACGGTGTTGTGGGTCCTTTCACAGCAGCCCCAGATCAGCTGGTGCTACACCCTGACCCTTTACATTGGGACTGATAATGAATCTCTATGCACAAATCAAAGAACTTCTTGTCTTTGTCAAAAATAGAGCACTGCAGTAAAATGAATCACTTTTATTTTTGGTGAGTTTAAGGTTGTTCATATAGATAATGTCAGAAACAAAGAAAAACACACTGGTTAGATTTGTATGTTCCTGAGCCAAACCAGAGTAAGAGGGGCAGTATTAAGTAAAGTCGCCTTTTTTGACCTTTATGTCATGTGTTGCCTAGATTCTTTCATGCCTTCAGACTAGCCATTAGCAATTAGCAAACAAACGGTGGAGCCTGGCGTCTGCTAAGCTCATTAGCTGAGATACTACTCAGTGGTAAAATAGCTGTTAAAGGACTAGAAGGGGAGGAACGTTGTGATGACTTCCTGAATGCGGAGTTTCAGAAAGAGCAGGAGTTTCTTAAAGAGACAGAGACCCAATTTCAAGACATTAACTTACAAAGTCAAATTTCTTTTAAGTTATGTTTCACATAAAATGAGACTATGTGGTGGTGCTGGTGTTGAGACCCAATTTCAAGGCATTAAATTAAGTAGTGAAATTTCTTTTAAGTCATATTATATATATATTAGGGATGTGCCGATCAGGTTTTTTCCTGCCGATACCGATACCGATCACCCCTGAGGGACGATCGCCGATTCCGATCCCCGATACCGATCACATAATTATTATTTATTTATTTTTTATCATAAACACTACTGTTACATTATGTGGAAAAAGGAACCATAAATTCACCTTAATTTAGACAAAAACTTGTTTTTAATAACTTTTCCAAGAAGAAAACTAAACAAAACAGGCATTGTGCAAA
>CAEGAF010014548.1:0-11251 GCA_903067075.1 Micropoecilia bifurca
GATTAGTCTTTTTGGCTCCCAGCGTTATTTGCATGCGCGAAATTTCCTTAGGTCCAATAACATGGATGGTGTCTTAAGTTAAAAGTCAGTGCCTCACAAGCAATGAACCTCACAGCACGTCACTGGCTGATGTGTATTTGTTTAATGAAGGCGGATGGGGCTTAAGGAGATCAACACCCTACATCAAGGTGTGCAAAATTATTAGACGGTTTCTTTTCCTCAAGCAAAATGGGCCAAAAAAGAGATTTATGTGACACTGAAAAGACCAAAATTGTAAAAAAAAAAAATAATAATAATAATAATCTTTCAGAGGGATGCAATCCTTTTGAAATTGTGAAGATATTGGGGCGTAATCACAAAACCATCCTAACCAGGAGATTTACGGTGAAGGAAAACATTTCACTTCTCTGAACAGTGTCTGTAAGGCTGTGGCTGCTGCTGCACACAAAGCTGATCATCAACAGATCAAGAAACCAATAGACTGCATGAATGGAAGGCTTATAACTGAAAAGAAGGGTGGCTATAATGGTCACTGATTTATTTTTTTAAATGTCATAGATGTTTATTTGACAATTATGAGTTATATGTTTATTATTCTTACTTTAACAGATGACAATAAACAAGTTGATTGGTGGAAGATGGGACAATTTTCATTTTATTTCCGTTGCATAATAATTTTGCACACAGATAGTTGCCCAGTAATACACATAGATATTGTCCTAAGAAACCCAAAATCTCACTTTTACTTTCTTAATTATTCAGGTTTGAGAGGTTAATAACATTTTGGGTTGACTGAGTACGCAATAAAATGAATAAAAGCAATCCTCAAATCTACAACGTCCGTAATGCTGAGCCTGGTACAAAGGCTGTAAGTTACTTTTGCATTAATTATCTCACATCTCCGCACAGTAAGTCATATATGGAAGTACGAGTGACAAGTAAAGTGTGTACAGTGATTTATAACTAAAGCTTTGCCTTGACTTCTTAACTGCAGCAGTGCTCCTTGGAAGTATAGATCTGGCATAATTCAAACGAGACAGCAGATCCTGTGATCCAACAACACACCCAGAAATTTGATTTCATTCACTCTCTGTATGCCAGCAATATTTGCACTAAATTGTACTTGTATATTATGTTTTGATCCCTAAATGATATGTGTTGTTTTGGTCTGATTTAAATATGCTAAACCAGGTTTTTAATGTTCTTATTTATTGACCTACAAGCAACTGTTACCTGAACAATTGCTCACATCATCAGCAAACAAGACAAACTGGAACTTCTGAAGCTTCCTGGCTTTTCTGAGGCCGTTTTTACAGAGTGAACAAAATAAGGAGCAACACTGACCCCTGAGTGACATCAGGTAATGTTTGAAAAGTTGGATGTTTGATCACTGTAATGACAAAGTAAAACTTTAGCTTATTCACAGGGAAAACGGAACCTGATTAACAGACGTTTTCTGAGAAGTTATTGTTCTTCTGAACCTACTGAACGCTTTTTCCAAGACGAGTTGTGAGAAATCTGCTTCCTTTGATAAGCTGATAGGAGGTTCCATGTTTATGTAACTGGGGAATATGAAAAGTGATGCACTTTATCTTTTCTTCAGTCTCCTGGACCACCCAGGCAGTCCCATTTTCTTTGCGTGACCATTACATAAAATAACAATCCAAATGCTTTTTGATTCGTTCTTGATTGACTTAGTGTTTCACCTTTAAATGGGATGTATTCATCTCCATGACATCACTAATTTGAACAAATCATTGTCTGCTCCCTGTGTAAATCTTTAAACAATTCATAACACACCATAACTTTCTGTGGTTTTTTAAACAAGTATGGCACACTTTATTTGAAAAGGTGGGCATAAAACCCTTGGTTATGAACATGAAGGAGTGTTTATTACTGTTGTCATGAAGGGCTATTTGCATTAAAAGTTTCAAATTTGCATTAACAATCCTATTATTTACTGAATAATATGTTATGATCAATACTGTCAAATGCTTTTAATCTGTCAAAATTCCTAATACTTGTTTCTTGTTGTCAATGCAGTTCATGAATTCCTTAGTTAAATCCATCAGTACCATTGCTGATCATCTATTTGTCCTAAAGCCATGAGGATTGTCTATTGTGTTTATCTATAAATTTATTGAGACACACTATGAACAGCTTTTATCGTATTTTGGAAAATTGTTTTGCAAGGACCAATGGAGTAAAGCTGCAGTGCAGCCTGATTGAGACTGATCCACACCGATCCACACACTGATCCACACCGACTCCAGGCAGTGACTCTAGTCACTACCAAATTTTGACGTGAAGGGGGTGAATATTTATGTAATCACTCATTTCATGCTGCATATTTTAATATGTCATTATTTTGTAGAATCAGGTTTCACTTTGATAAAAATTTAATTTTCTTCTATCAAAAAAGTTAATTTGGTTGATCACGATTACTTTTTAAACGATGAAAGGGCAAAACATCTCAGGGGTTGATACTCTATAAAGTCAGTATATATTTCAAGATGATTCCTATTACACACAAGATCATCTGAGTCATTTATTAACGTTTTAATGGAACAATGTATAAAGTACTTGACTGCCTGTGGTTCCCACTGTAGATGCTGATGGCCAAACAATGGTCAAATAGATTGACTGCAGGGAGAAGCAGCGATTCAAAGGTGAGGTTGCAGAGAGAAGAGTCATGCTGTGCAGGTTAAGACGAAGATAACAGAGAGAAACTCAAAACCTCAGAGACTAAAGGTCAGGTCAGGTCAGCTCAGGACTGTGTCTCACTAAAACTAAGAGAAAAGTTAGCTACTATGGAGTCATCATCAAAGCAAGACTAAGCAATAGTGAATGGAGTCAAGGAGCTAAATATCAGTGCTAATAACACTTAAGTGCAGTATAAATAAGCTTTAAGAACCAATGCAGAGACATTAGGAATCACATTTGGATCAGATTCCATGCAGATGTATTTTATTGTCTGAATCTATGAATGTGACTTTGATAAAAAAAAATTGCTTTTGCTTACGAAAAATAAACTGAATTCACTCAGACATGTTAGGTTTACTAGGACACTAGGTTTACAAGACAACTTTGTAAAACACAGTTCCATGAAGATGGAACATGGCATCTTTGCAATAAATTGCAAAGATGCCATGTTCATGAAATGTGACGGAGAAGGACATTTAACACAAGATTCAATGTTGTGGTTGTAAATCAGAAAATCTATCATCAAATTACCGGCATGAAAGTTTAGATTGATATTTGCTTTTTCACTGCACAGACACAAAATGATCATAATCATCATCACTGTTATTTGAGACAAAATGAGCTATTAAAAAGTATTGTTTTATTTATTGGTATCATGCATACCGTAATGCATGTTACCACGTGTAGTGGCACCTAGAGATGTACCTCCAGACATCTGAATGTCAGATGAAACACGACACACTCCTGAAAAATCAATTAACAAGGTCATATATAATTTAAAAGCATTGATTTGCAACTGCAGCTATGTTGCTTGTTAAAAGACTAACCTCGGCTGCAGCCCACTGGGTACAGTATCTCTGTGAAATAGGTTGTCATGGCAATACTAAAGCACAATGGATAGAGCAACTCAAAATGCAACTGACCAGATTTGTGAAAAACAGTGTTTTTATGTAATTAGATTCGTTTTAAACATTTGCCCATTTGCTCTTTATCTGTGACGTTCTTGGAGACGGTTTAGTATGTTAAGTTTATTTTGATGACATGTTTGTTATTAAGCAGAATTAAAAAAAATACTACTTTATAATCCTTTTCCGAGGTGCCAGAGGTCAGATCTGCACCAATTAACTGTATGATGCAGGGAATAAATACGTGCTAACAGATATTTTTGGTGCAAACACACTTTCTGCTCATCTCCAGAAGACATTTCATTTCCATAAGGCATTGCATTTATTAAGAGAACAAAAAACTTGTAATAGAGTATATGTTCCCACAGAGTGGTGGTTGAGTCATACTGACATTGTTTTAGTTTTGTTCACATCAGACAGACCTCAAATCTCAGATTAGAGAGTTGGAGGATCACATCAAAAAATTAGAGGAAATAACTGAAAAGAAGGACAATGAAATAAAGACACTTCGAAGGGCAAATTTACTACTACAAGATGGTACGTTAGCAAATCTTTTACAAAATGGTTGCCAAATAACTTCTTAAGTCTGACATACTTCTTATATTGTGATTCAGGGCTGACAGACACAATATATGAAGGTGTCAAGGAAGCAATCAAGGCTGTCCAGCAGTCATCCGGTTCTTCCAACCAATTACAATGTACACAAGGATATAACCTGGTGTTAGAAATCATGTGAATAGTTTCAGATAAAAGACATAATATATTCCGGTGTTCATATTAAATTATTTTTTATTTTTGCAGATTGTCATTGATAAACCATACAGCAAACTCTGTGGCCCTTGACTACAGACGACGGTCTCAAAAAAAATGACTAGAAACCTGATAACTCCGTCTTCACTCTTGAAGAAATGTCAAGGTGTTCAATGACTGGAAAGAAAGGAAACCTTGGTGATAGAAAGAGAAGCCTTGAGCAGGATAAAATGAACCTTGTCATTGGTGAGTATAACTAAAACGTAACTCAATACATGATATTGATCAGTTATGCAGAACAAATCAAGAAAGTGCACAAGTATGTTGATATGACCGACATCAAAGTTCGCACGGCACAAAACCTGAAGGACACCAGGAGACGGGCGGAGAGGTGAAATTGCATTAAGTTAAAAAAAGTATACTTTAGTATACTTCAAACATACTTTGAAACATACTTTTTTTTTTACCAGGGTTAGAATAGATAAAAATTAGATTAGATTATTTCATACCTTCTGCTCAAGTAGGTATAGGTAGGTATAAGGTAAAGACAAATCTTTGAATTTGTCTTTATACAGGCAGCCAGGGGTAAAGGATGTAAACCAGTAGTCAAGTTGTCCTGTGGCTGATCACATGTGATTCACATAATTCAGATGTGAAAAGTTGTGTGAACCACATGTGGCTTTCACGTGTGATCACATGTGAAAGCCACATGTGATCACATGTCTCATGATCTCTAACATCACTCCTCTGTTGGACTGATTTCTGGTACTTGTGAAAACCGGATGAAATACTGATTCACCTAAGGATGGAACTGTGTATTTTCTTACAGCAAAATACAAAGTATAAACTAATCTCAAACGGAAACATACATGGAAAGAAACAAATCACTGCTGCTTTAATTACTGTTCTCTCATTAAATGAATAAAAAACATCAACTAGTCAGCATTATGTTTTCTTTGTAATTGCTGTTGCAAATTAGTTGTGTAAATGTGTTTTGCAAGTAATTTTAGAATTTAGGATTCTATTTTAAAGTAATGGTGCCGGTAATGGAGAGACAAATAAACCCAGTGAAGTGTCCTTTAGTGGAGTTAATGTACATTTAGCACATATCCCAATTCTAAAAGTTTAATATCTGTAAAGAAACATACAAAACATATGTGCCACCTCCAGCTGCAGTGGGCTCCCATACAAAGCTCCACTGCACCATGAAATGCCTTTCAGCATGACATTGGGACTGTGCAACAATAAATTTACCTCCTTTCATCCACAAGAGCATTTAGTAGAAGGACTGCTGTCTTACCATGAAAATCCCACGGCATTGAAGTATAAAAAGGCTCAGCGTACAACAGAGAAAAATACATTGGTGCAGTTCAGGGGAGTAAGAAGCATTTTAAAATCTGCGAACATCATTTGCTTGAGTTGACAGACCTAAAAACAAAGCGCACAAATGTTGACGAGTACAGTGTCCTCATAGCTACACATTCGGTCTGCTGGGATCCAGGGCGGCCCTCCACGTGCCTGTAAGTGGATTTTCTGCAAGCTTCATTTTTGTGAGGGTTGTTTATTGGCAGCACTCACCGTCTCAGCAGTTCCAGCTGTGATAGATGAGCCAGGTGGCACACTCCATCCTCCAGTTGAGGAGGAAGAGAGGGAGAGAATTGCTGCTCCATCATTTCTCATGACCTTCCATGCCTGATTATGCTCCTGCGGATCCTGACCTGCTATTACTCTAATGAAGCAGCTTCGTCTGCATAACTGCACTTAATGATCACGTTTCCTCATCAGTGTACGATGAAACACTGTATGTTGTTCTATTTTTTGCACAACCATCTTCATCAGCCATCGGCTTTGTCTTTGTTGTGCGACTATATTTGTGTGTGTTAACTAGCTGAGAGTGTGTGTAGAATCCCTCATGTGCTATCAGAAACACTGGCAGCAGCTACAAGATGTGATTAAGATGAAGAGCCAGAGAGAGGCGTGTTGGATGTCAGAGTGGTTGGGTTTTTTTTTTTTGCAGATTCCCCCTGTGCTGCTGCTGCTGGTTTGAAGCTGGTCTGTGGGATCAGATAACTGGGAGGAAAAGAGAATCTGCCAATCATCCACAGCCACAGATGACACTCCAGTCTGCAGGACTGCCATACGTAGGAGGCCAAGACAATTAGAGAACAGGAATTATTCCCTTGTGTATTTTCTTTACACTATTCTTGAGGCATGGTAAATGTACTGATGTACTGTGGTATCAACGGATCCTCGATCCGATCTCCAAATTATGCCCCGCCTCTTCCATGACACCTCTCACACATACAAAAAATGTCTCTCACAAACAAAAATGAGTCTATATTGTATTAGTTTATATGTGCAATCTTAGACTTTTATGTATGTGTGAGAAAAAAAATTGTGACATTCATACACACACACACACACACAATTTTAATGTTGTGTGTGTGTGTGTGTGTGTGTTTATGAGTTTTTAGAAGTGTGCGAGAGACAAAACATTTAAAGAAAGGGCTACATTTTGACTTGCCCTCATTCCATCACAAGATGGGGCCCAATTATTGTACACAAAAACTGAGACACTCTGCAACGCCATGGAATTTAAAGTAATATTTATTATGAAGAATTTTGTGTACACAGAATTAAAGCACTGAAGTCTCGGTATAATATCTTGGTTTTATCGGGTCACAGACTCTTTAAACCTGCAAACTCTGTGTTCTTTATTTTATTAAAGCCTTTGGTCCGTCACCATGACCATACATGTTATCACCAGCAACTTTAATCGAAACTGTGATCATGAACTGGCTTCTTTATCCACAGAGAACAAATTTAGGCTGCACTAATGATTAATGGCAGGGTTTCATTTTCGCATAACAGACCCTGTCCATGCAGAGCAGTGAATTGCCACCTGATCAGACAGAGTCGCCATAGATCAAGAAAATAAAAAGAGCTAAAGGTAAAATGAAAAAGGGAGAATACCTGTTGGGTTATAAACATGAACATTTTGAGACATATAGAGGCTTGCAAAAGTATATACACCCCCTTCAGCTTTTCTATATTTTGTCACATTCACTTGTTAGTGGCCTTAGTTCGACTACCAAAGTTTAGTTGTATTCTTTCATGAAACAAATTTTGTTATATGAAATTGAATTCATATATTGTTTGTGCAAAAACGTTGACAGCAGCTCTAAATCAACTGAAGAACAGGAAGTATTCTGGCTTGATCCAGAAAATAGAGACTAGACATCTGAATGTTGAAATATAAAATATGTATGTCTGTTTTAAACATGATGAACATGTCGAGAGAAAAAGAAAATATTATTGAGCAACGAAACAGTCCTACCAGCAGTGGAGTTTGTACAGAAGTCTACAAAACCCAGCTTCTATTTTAATATTCCACTTCTGCTTGTCAGCAATTTACTTCACATATTAGCTAAATATTTAACTTGCAGCCTAAATATTTAGTTTGGAGCTAAACATTTGTTAGAAAATTAAATATTTATTTGGTGAACTAAATGTTTATTTTTGCAAACTAAATATTTAGCTGGTGACTTAAATATTTAGTTTGTATCTCAGACCTGTATAGGATGTTTTGATACAAAAGACCATTTTTATTTTTTTTTAATACATTTTACTGTACACTCACTTCAAGAACCCTGTTAATGACATAAATATTTAGGTGTACATTAATAAAACTGTTGAAAGTCGTGATGATGATTATTTGATTTGACCATATTGAGTTTAATGTAACTCAATGGGGAATATTTGCGTGAAACATAAGTACTTATATTAAGTTTTTTTATTTAAAACACAAGAAACTTTATCTAACAGATAAAAAGATCTAAATTTGATGCTGCTGGAGAGAAATATTGCATAGGAATGAATTGTTTACTCCAGATATTCAAAGCATAGTTGTTGTCTTTATCCAAGTTTGATTTTCATGCTACAGTGTAATCTCACTTACAAATGAGTTCATTCTGTCGTATGTTGGCTACAATTTCTTTAACTTTCAGTTTAGACTTAAGAACCCTTTGACTTCTAGTGCAGCCTTTTGTCACAGGTAATGGAATATTTCTGAGCCATTCTTCCACTCAAATCCACCACTTTTTTTCTGGGTGGTGGATTAGGGGGAATGGTGAAAGCAGTGACTAGCTATTAATGGCTGATTGTCTTAGATACACAGGATAACCTCAGCAGCTTCTGAAAAAATGTCAACCTAAAGTCCTACCCTTGTCTCGGTTGTGATCAACATGTTTAAAGAAAAGCATTACATTCTGCAGTCCGAGAAATGTTCCAGTCCACATCAGGTAAATCTTGAGAAAACATGGACGTTTTCTTTGTCTTCAGTGATAAGCATGACATGTTTGTGTAATGAATCACTAACAGAGCTATCTGATTCCGCTTTGTTCACAGCCGCAATAGGTCAGATTTGGGCACTGTGTTTGAAAAGGCCTGTGATAAAGCAGGTTTGTGTGTGTGTGTCAGGTGACAAGATAACTGCAGCCACATCCTCTCAGAGGACATTGTCCTTGTGCCCACGGATAACAACGGGATGCTCTCTTTGGCGTATTTGCCCCATTTTAGCAACATGAGTTTCTGCAGCTCAGGAAGCTAGAGAGGTCTTACTTCTGCCATCCTTGGCAGTAGATAAGAAAATAATCCACAGTAATACTGAACAATTTGATGAGTTATGGAAATGCTCCATTAGACAGATAAATAACAGTTAAAAAGCCTGAAGCAGCATAAAGTTGTCAGTGGCTGGACATCTGTTCCCTGCGGAGAGACAGAGACAGAATGTTAAATTAATGTCATTTAAAATCCTAATGAGATATTACAGTTTGGAAAATCCAGCAAAAACAGACTTCTTATTCTGGTTTTATTAATGAAAACCAGAAGGTCTCATCACACACACACAAAATCAACATCCAAATTTATTATTTGCATTTGAGTGAAGTATTCCCCATTCTTTCATTTTTATTTTGAGTGTGTTAGGTTCTTCTTTGAGGATAAATATGGCTCAACTTCATCGATAAGCATATTTAACAATGGAAAAAATAAAAATCATTAAAAAAAATTTGTGTTTGCTACGTCTTGGTCTAACACTGAATGGACTCAGATAATAGTGAACACCATGTGAGATTTGTAGTGTGTCGTCCTCAAAAAAGGTTTTTGTGGCTGTTGCACATTTTCACGTTTGGTGAAAAAGTCTGCAAATATTTACGCAAAATTTCACGCCAAGCTCTTTTATATACATGCCAACATGTGCGTAAAATATGCTGCTTCGTGCAGTGGCATACAGAAGATGCCATCGCTATCGCTCTGCAAGTCTGCCATCAGATTTCTGAGATTATTTTTGTTGTGTTTGGGAACTTGTGTGATGTGGGAGACAACACAAGAGCTAGAGGAGATACACAGAACCTGTTGCCTCCAGAGAGCCAGCAGCATCATCAAGGGTCATCACTTCTTCAAACTCCTGACCTAGGGAGGCACTTCAAGGCAATAAAGACAAGGACAAACAGACTAAAAAACTTTTTATATCCAAGAGTTGTAGCCCTGAACACAGCTAATCCATCTAAAGCCTGAGCTGTATATTGAAGTAGTGCTATTCTCAATTAAGTATAATTTATGGGTACTCTACCAACCTCTGCTTGACACATATAAATGTGTTTGTATCTTCTTGTCACATAGAAAAGTCTTGGTCGCCTGTCCACTTAAACTCAGAACATGTAGACCAAGTTTTTAAAAAAAGAAGCACAATCTCCTTCATGTGATTTACTGCTTGTATTGCCATCAAAGGATCATGTCATTAATTACTTTTCAATGAAGTGCAGCACTTAGCCACACTTAAATGACATACTTGTGATTGTATGCATGTCATTTGAAGTGTGTCACCTCCCTGAAATCTATAGTCTCAAAGTACAATAAACTTGACCGCTGTTTCAAAGGCTTTGCTTCTAAGAATTGTGTTTCTTTAACAGAAGATCAAAGGATGTTCAGCTAGTAAAAAATCCTGAGGGATACCCTCCTTGGGGATGCAACATCACCATGATTCTGTTAAAAATCCAGAGTAATGTGACTGCGCATGAGCAGTCTGAATGCAAAACGGCAGAATTCTGGAGTTTTACAAACATGAAAAAAATAACAATTAAGAGTGGGTAGGGGGCTGCGGTGATGATTTGAAGATGTTAGACACTTCAAGCTACAGCTGTGCCAATGGCATTACATGAGTCAGTGTTTTCCCAAAATATCTTTGTGTTTCTGTCAGTCTGTGTTTCACACCCACCACTGCACAACCCGACACCTCCACATGTCCACCTACACCTCCAGGATGTCCAGATCCACTCCAGCACCAACAGGTGTACATTCAGAGGTGTCCCATCATTTCCTGTCAGCATTGAAGTGTGTAGTTTTGCAGAAAATATTGGCTTTCCACTAAATATTTATGACAAATTGTGTATATGCCACATTAAACCACCATTATTTCCCTCATTTTTGTAGACCTAGCATTCTAACTAGAAGTTTAATTAACCCTTTAGTTTAAGATAATTTTCTGATGTGAAAATACAGGACAAATAAAGAAAAAAAATGCAAAGGCTGTTTTTATGTTTTGTCTGGTAACACTTTATTTGGCGGGGTGTGTATAAGACTGATGTGACACTGTCATAAACATGACATAACACCTCTCATGAACATGAATGAGTTTTTATGAATATTGTCATGACGTGTCATTCGGTAAATAATGACACTTTTAATAAAGTTGGGACTTTTAATGTACTTTCAAGTCAACTTTTAAAAGCAACTTTGCATTAAAAGTGTCTGCACAGTGGCGCAGTTGGTAGAGCTGTTGCCTTGCAACAAGAAGGTTCTGGGTTCGATTCCCGGCCCCGGCCTTTCTGCAT
>CAEGAF010014549.1:0-13431 GCA_903067075.1 Micropoecilia bifurca
GGTACTCTGGTTTCCTCCCACAGTCCAAAAACATGACTGTCAGGTTAATTGGTCTCTCCAAATTGTCCCTAGGTGTGAGTGTGTGTGTGCATGGTTGTTTGTCCTGTGTGTCTCTGTGTTGCCCTGTGACAGACTGGCGACCTGTCCAGGGTGACCCCGCCTCTCGCCCGGAACATCAGCTGGAGATTGACACCAGCAACCCTCCCAACCCCAATAAGGGACAAGGATGTAAAGAAAATGGATGGAAGTTTAAGAAAGTTTCTTTCTAAACGTAAAAATAAAAAGTAGGTGGAGGGGAAGACAGTGAGACAAAATGCTACTACAGCTACAAATGATGAAGGTGTTTAATGGTTTTTACACTAAGGTGCTAACAAGAGCTAATCCTGCTGTACAGTACTTTTTGTGGTCAAGAAATTGTTGACCGGGTCCCAAGTAGAGCAACAGAGTCTTAGTTATTACAATAAAATGCCTTAAGTGGTTTTAATCACTTGTTTGTATGTAATGTGAAGCATCAGTCTGCTAAGCAGCATGTGATTAACTGTCAGAACAAAGTACTGCTCTGTGCACACACAAATTTAAAAATGTCAGTGGTCTCACCACAGGGTTTGCTGCTGGCTTTCTGAAAGGTCGCCAGATGAAATGGGAGGAAATACTTGTTATTCTAACATTAATATTTCAGGGATGTGAAGCTGGAGCTCCAGGAGAATATCGACACTGTGGATCTAGAAACTGGACAAAGAAAGTCCTGTGATTTAAAGCAGAGGCGTTATGCCAGGAAGAGATTGTACTTGTTGATCCATTCTGTTTGTTCCTGATGTGCTGACTTATTGTGAAACTTTCCAACCTTGATATGTATCTCTGCAGTTCTTAAACAGATTATTCGTAGAATTGTCTGTTATGTTTATCCTTCTACTGACAGAATAACTTCTAATAACTTTAGAACTCTTCTTGCACATTTACTAAAATATAATTTCAGCTGGTTCCTATTTTTATTTATCTATCCCAGCATCCTCAGGGCTTGTTTTTGCCACATTAGGCTACTTAAGCAACCTGACGATTATGGATAAAAAAGAAGACAACGAGAACAGTACAATAAAAACAAAACAATAGTAAAACAATAATTTTTTTTAGACTACAATGCCTTGTGAAACAAAAACTTATCTTATCCTTCACAGGTTGTCAAATAACTGCTATTTTTGCTGGCTGATAATTTATTTGCTGGGCCCTATAGATATGGAAACCCACACTTTATGATAATATACAATGTTTCATTTTTAATTTGATTCAGATGGTACATTTTGAGCAGGCAGCCAAAGGACTCAGACACCGGTCACAGCTTTACAAGCCTCTAAACTCACAATAATTAAACTGAGAGCCATCAAAGAATGCTGTTTTAATGTCATATTTCATACACAAAGTTTCTCTGTGTAACATCATGAGAAATAAACTTAAAAAAAAAATCAAGATGACAGGAAGAAGCATGTAGGTCGTCTCAAGTTTGGTACATCCTTACATACAGTTTCCAGATATCTGTATGTGCTATTCATCAGTTTAAACAAGCATATGTAAGCATACACAGCATGAACTTGTCCAGTCTTGTTGCTGGCCAGGAGGCAGAAAGGCTCCCTCTTGAAGATAAAAGTGCTTTGGCGTAAAATGTTTCAATCATGCAATAAAAGTCCTTGTGAAGAAGCTGACTGAACTGACTGGGAGTCCTGCACGTAAATGGACAGGAGAGACAGAAGTCCCAACTCCAAAATGAAAATGGCCTTTTAAATTTGCAGAGACGAAAGAAGATAGCTTCTCACAATACGCAAAAAGTTTTATATAAGAGAAATGTTTCTGCAGGTTTTAAGACAGATGGAGATAAATTGCTAAAAGATGTTTTGGCTTAAAAACTTCTTTACCCTTCAGCATTATAGCTGCTTCATCTCTTAGCTGCCCAATAATTAGTAGACCTGGTGACTGATCACAACTGGCAGCCACATATGCCGTGTTTGAAAGATAATGTGGTATGCTTTGAAATATGAGTTATTGCCTTTTAACCCAACAGTGTTTCTCGATTGACTTGGAAGACTTTTGGCTTCAGGATTAAAATTCTCATAACTTTTAGTTGAACTTCCACAACATTTTGTCATCTGTGCACATTGTAGTAACAGGTTCTCTTAAGGAAAAATGTTTGGTGCAAAAATGTTTGTGTATTGTACCTGTGAACTTGAAGTCATAGAGAAAATCCAATAGCTACACCTGAAACATGAAATACATACTGATGTCTTAACGTCTTAATAAATTGTTTTGAACGACAGGTGCAATTAATGTGTAACCACCTCCAATTTGCACAAGTGGTTTTGGAGGAGCACTGTGAACTGACTGTTCTTTCAAACTACGGCACTTTTAGGGCAGATTTCTTTTCCTCTGCATATCTTGCAGAAATTAGTAATGTAATTTGGTTCTATTGTAAGGAAGGTGGGGCTGCGCAGTTGGTAGAGCTGTTGCCTTCCAGCAAGAAGGCTCTGGGTTAAATTCCCGGTCTTTCTGCATGGAGTTTGTAAGTTCTCCCTGTGCATGCATGGGTTTTCTCCAGGTACTCCGGTTTCCTCCCACAGTCCAAAAACATGACTGTCAGGTTAATTGGCCTCTCCAAATTGTCCCTAGNAGTGTGTGTGTGCCTGGTTGTTTGTCCTGTGTGTCTCTGTGTTGCCCTGCGACAGACTGGCGACCTGTCCAGGGTGACCTCGCCTCTTGCCCAGAACGATAACTGGAGATGGAGATAGGCACCAGCAACCCCACTAAAGGACAAGGGTGTGAAGAAAATGGATGGATGTAAGGTAGGTAGAAGGAGAGAAACTACCAAACATGCCATTTCAGATCTCGAAATGCAATATTGTGCATATATTGTGCTATAAATGCACAAAACAGTGAAAGCGATTGTAGGGTCATGGAATTTGGCTGGGATGCTCATCACTGTATTTAATTCTGCAGTGTCTAACTTTTATTAAAAGTTTATTTATTAAAAAAAATATACTTGTCGCATTTTTATTAAAACAGTCACTGTCATTTTGTGATATATAATCCGTGAAAAGATCAGGCTCCTCCACTTCCACCCAATACTACTAGTGACAAACAAACAAAGCAAAACTAGGCCAGGAGGATCATCATAGAGTTCAACTTCATATATGTGCTGCTAATGGCGGACTTACAGTTCCAGGAAAATTCTGTATCCACCATTATTTGTGGCCATGCTAACTAGCTTAAGCATTTATGATGAGAAGATGCTGGGGCGCATCTTCAGTGGGAGGTGGGATGAGTAACATGCACACAAGGGTGATTGACAGCACAAAGCCCCTCTTCCTGACTCTGTTTGGTTGATTCTTGTTAGCATTGGAAAAAGGTACAAGAGCCTGTTTTTTATGTGTGCATATTTTTCATGTATAAAAGTTACATACTGAATCTTTAAAGGTTGGTAGCTTTGTATATCTGTATGTGTATATTAGATATCTGTATGTGCTATTCATCAGTTTAAACAAGCATATGTAAGCATACACAGCAAGTAAGTAACACAATGCATTTCTTATTTGAGGGAGATGTTGAGATGGGGAATTTCTGTGCTTCATTGGCACTTTGTTGAGATTAGATAGACAACATTTAGGCAGTAAATCAAATGCACATGAGGTGAAGGAAGTCAGGAGGTTGCAGGAGTCCCACAGGCTTTGGTGGGCTTGTAGGAGCATGAAGTGACTCACAAGTACCAACAAGCTAAAAAAACGTGGTTCAGACAGCTGAGGTTTGGTAAGACTTCCACTCAGGATCAACAAGATTTTTGGCAAGCCAGGATAAACCTTGGGACGTAGACAGAGTGCTCATAAAATTCAATCCTGGTTCTAAAACACCAGACCAGACTGTTATCCTTGCAGTAATATTGAAAGGTTCTTGAGGACTTACTGAAACAACAGTCATGAACTTGGAAAAAGCCTGAATCGTCTCTTGTTGGGGTTTTTGAGGATTGTGATGTACCTCCTGACTCAGCCCCTGGTCCTTGCACTAGACATACTCTTTGCGGTTTTTAGGTTTATGTTCCCTGTCTGTCTTTTTGCAGTATTTCTGTGCTTAACCATCACCTTCCCGGAGGCGGCTGGTAGCTAAGACATTGCTGCCAATTACTCAATGTTCTTTCTCTACTGAAGATCCAATCAGCTGAGTCACTCTGATTTTAAGTGGTCATTAAAGGAGCTGCTGCAGAGACAAATGACATGTGATCTGTATTTTTTGACCCTGGCTCCTGGAACAGTCTGCACCTATGTTTTTCCCCCTAAAACAAAACCAGTTGTTCTGTTGTCATCACATGCTTACCCAACATTTTTAATTTAAAAAGCCTTTTAGCTACTAAATTAATTAATAAATAGACGAATGAGCTCAACAATAAAGATGTTGGTTTTAATCTGTTATATAGGTTATTCAAGTGCCATTCAGGTTTCATGTGTTTCAGAAACCACTGATCAATCATTTAACTTCTTTGAAAAAATACTTTGGTAGAAATGTGGGCTGTGGACTCTGACATTAGAGGATTTTGAAGACCAATTTGTGCCCAAGTTTTACCTTCCTTCTTAAGATTTTGCAAATTATGTTCTTTCCTCATTATGTCTCTATTTTATGAACACACCAGCAAAAACAGCAAAAATATTTCACAACATGATGCCTCCACAGTCAGGATGGTTTACTCAGGCTTGTAAATTTCCCTCGTAATGTTGGTCATAATAATCAAAAACCTCCATTTTAATTTCATCAGACCACAGTTCCTTCCAGTGGATTTGCAAAGTGTAAAATGCCTTTTTATGCTGCTTTTGGAGTACTGGTTCATTTGTCGGTCAATGATTTTTTAGCCTATGTTGGACCAGGACTTGTGTCAGCCACATTTATTTTGACATTTGACTTGTTTTCCTTCCTGAGTGCTATGATGAGAGGCCGTTTTCATGCTGCTTTATATGCATATAATTGTTTGATGGGTTGAACATGGTAGTGATTTATTGTCGATGTTGTCTTGGTACTTGTTACATTTAATTGTAGAAATACAATAAAGTTTAAATAAATGACCTTGACTGTATTACATTGCTAAGAAATGAAACTGAAATTAGTCAAACTTGGTTAGACTTTAAAGAAATGCAGCAATTGGAAAAACAAGATAAAGCAGTTAACAAAAAGTCAAAAATTAAAAATAAAATCAGTAAAGGAAACCCAAAAACGAATGATAACAATTCTCTTTATTTTGTAATAATTTTGATTTACTTTTAAATGTATTCATTCACTTACATACATTTTTGGGATCACATTAAAAAATTGTAACAGCATAAAAAAAAGAATGCTAATAATTACCAAGTCCTTGGCCATTAGGAACATTGACACATGAAATTAGTGTATTTCTGTTTATCAAATATCTTTCACAGAAATCTTAAAAGCACTACAGCACTTTGCTTAAACCGTTTACACATGAAACTTCAAAGTTTCAGACCAGATTTGATCTGTAAGTTGTTGTTGTTGCTCGTAATAATCTTCTAAAAACACAAAGCTTAAAAAAAAGTCTTAAGAATATCAAAAATAATCACAATGATATCTTCACCAAAAAGTGTTTCAAACTTGCATCTCCATCTCAGCTGCACAACTTCCCTTATATTCACTAACCCCAGGTGTAAGACCGCTGTCCGGGTTCAAAGGGTAACGCTCAGGTTGCTTTGTGTCGCCGTTCATCTTTCCAGGATGGCAAAGCTTCTGGAGTCTCTGTGGGAGCAGAATCAGCCGAGTTTATTCGCCAAACAAATCGGCCCTCCACTAAACAAACAGGCAGTGATCCATGGATGGTTCCTGCTGCTCGGACTTCTTCCTCTGACCTTCCAGGGACCTTCTTGTAGTGTTTAGTAGAAAATGCCTCAACAGCACACACAAGATTTTGGACAAGATTTTGTCCAGATATTGTGTTCCCCCTTTGGGATGGGTTTTAATAACTTTGAGATCTCTTTATTTATCAATGGTAGACGAGGACTTAGTGCCTAAGTTGTGGTCTTTTGTCTAAGTCTTGGACAAAAGACCATAACTCACGATTAATGACAAAATACTGTGTCTATGTTGTTTTAAGATTAGATAAATGTTGGACCCACAGTTTGGACTTCAATATGTCACCTTTAAATAAATGGTCTGAACTTATATAGTGTTTTCCAGTCATTTTGGCCATTCAAAGCGCTTTACACTAGTCACATTCACAAACACATTATACACAGATTGGTAGGCAAGTTGTGGCAGGGGGAAACTGGAATCGAACCTACAACCTTCCCATCACAAGACGACCATTCTACCCACACAGCCACAGTTGCCCACAAAACAAAAAAAGCTATTATACAATGATTGTTTATTGGCAAAAATATTTAAAATTCAAAGTTTTTAACAACTCAAAAATACAATTTGGTGTTTATCTTGGTTAATGTTGGGGGATGAAGAAATCCAAAGAAATCCAAAAGTTGCTCAAAGCTGCTTTCATGGTTTTCATGCAATCTTTTAAAAAGTAATAAAATATCGTTGACTAAAACATTCATAAGGAAATTATGATTATTTACAAAATCTACATTTATACAAACATTGCTCCTAATGAAGAGAATATTTCAGTTTGGTCAATAGGACACAATTTAGTCATCTGGCGCAACATTTCATAAGGTTAGTGCGTACAGAGAGAAATATCTGTCATAATTTATCCTTGAACAATTCCTTCAGATCATCTAAACCTCAGTATAAGAGATGTGTTTACTTTCCTCAGCTCATCTTTCAGGTTTTAACATTTGGTCTGGAAAACTGATAGTCATGGAAGAAAGTGGATTTTGTATCTGGCAAGCCAGTCTGTGTGTATTTTTACCAAATGTATGGAATCCTTATCTATCTGAAAGAACAATTTCCTTCAGTTTTCTTGCAGAATTTACCAGATTTATATTTCAAATGTTCTGGTACTGCAATGGGTTCTTCATGCCACGTACCCTTTGGAAGAGAAACAGGCTCACAGCATCACATATTCTTTACCGTACTCAACAGTATCCAGGAGTTACTTTTATCAAACGTAATTATAGTGCTCAGTAACGTTTAATCAGTAATTCACAATATCTAATTTCTTTTATCCACTGGCCACTAGGCCAGAAGAAGACCCATGTTTTATCTTGCCATGCACAGTGAGCAGGTGGTAAGGAGGTAAAAAAAAATAATAAAAATAAATAAATGTACCCGTTGCACCCAGTAGAGGCTCTCAGTGAGCCAACTGGAAGTTTCAGAGGCATGTCAGAGTATGACTTCTCTCACGCAGCAGCGAGATTATATGGATGGGTGGGTTAAAGACCCAAACACTGCTGTTAGCTAAATTAAAATTACTAAACATCTTAGGAAATATACTAAAATTATTGGGTTTTTATGTTAAGTTTTAATAATCTTCACATTGGGATTCTCTTCAGAGAGAACAGAAAAGAGATTTGGGTAAGAAAGTGTTGAACTTTGCTCTGTCTCTTTCCGAGCTAAATGTAGCTGTTCGGGGAGCTGTAGTTAAATTCCCTCTGTGTGGTTAAAAAAAAAAAGAGAAGAGCTCAATTATTCACTATTCCACAACACAATGTTTGGAATAAAAATGTGTAGAGCTGTCATGTGTTCTGCTTGTGTTGTAATTTTTCATATGTGTTAAAACTGTCCTGCTTTATTTGTTCTCCTATATCAATGTGACTCAGATTAATCTCAACTATGGCAGTAGCTGGATGATAATATGGTGTGGTAGGATTCATGAATTTGTTTTTCATGAAAACATTAGCAGACTTGCATGTGGTGTTGTTGACAAAACGTGTGTTTGTGTTTATTTGCATGTAAAGCAGAGAAACGTGATCAGATCATTAAGAGCGAATTTTAATACCAGGTGTGAATGGCAGGGCGCAGGTCAGCCTGCGCCCTGCCTACTTTCACCTGAATCTGCCAAGATGGAAGTTAGCACCAGGTGTGAACAGGGTCTGACTCTGAGCCTTTTGGGGTCAAACACTCCTGGAGTGTTTGGAAACAAACAGCGACAGTGTGGAAAAGAGCATCACAGTCACCGTTAAATACAGAACAGGATGTATGCAATTATGAACTTGAAAGTTTTCAAATTAATATTTGGTGGAAAATTGAAGATGGATTATCTCTGTGACTTTTAGCAGGTTAATGATCCCAAATGTGAGGATAGAATAATACAGTAATACACATTAACACAGGGAAATTCTGCAAAGAGGATCAGTCAGCCATCGCTCCTTTTGTTTGTCATAGGAGACTAAATTATCTCCTAAATCAATTAGTGCAATACTGGTATTTAAGACTTTTTTCATCAATGAAAGATTGTGCTAATTGGAAAAAGATTAATTTGTTTGTCCTTTACACAAATCTATATGAGGTAAATGGGGAGGATGTCATAAAGAAGAAAGTGAACCACTGAAAAATACAGTAAAGATTTAAATTTGAGCGATTAATCCTGGATTTATCTTTTTCAAAGCACATGCCAACCACTTTTCAAATAGTCTGAAATGTAAGATAATATACTTTTCTGAAGGTTTTTATTATTTTCTAATATTAATATTAGTCATTAGCTTCCTTTCTGAGGTTGTTCAGCCTTTCTGAAGAACATATAAACAAAAAAAATATTTAGGCAATCAAACATCCAAACATTTGAAGATGTTCTGAAGCTTTAACCTTCACAACTGACTGAAATACAAACTAGGAATGAGTCTAAAAGTAGGAGACAATAATGCGACTCTTGTAACTTTGGATACAGTATCCAGCACCCACATGAACCTTGACATTAAAATTATTTGCCAGACAATCTAAGCAGTGGCATTAATGTTGTGACTGAGCGCACTAGCAGAGCCTGCAGGAAAAGCTTGTCACTAATCTAAAAAAAAACTTATCACATTTTACATTCAGTTATTGGAAAAATAACTATTGAAGAAGACAAAAGTAGTTATAACAAGTTAAAATGACCTTTTAAATCAAACCCTTCTAAAGGCAAAAATATGTGGTAATGTGAGAGTTTGTTTGTCCAGCTGCTGCAGCTTTAGGAAGTGCAAACTGGGCCACAGTCTACAAACAAACACACACATTCTTATTGGTGTTTTGTTTTGTCCAGAGACGAGAGTCGAGAAAATCTCCTTTAGATTGCCAGTTGGAGAACGGTGTGCTATGAGCTTCTAGCTGAAATCCCTTATCTAGCTAGTTAATTTGAATAAACCAAATATTATGAAAAGAAAAGTGAAGCCAAAATAGCAGAGATGCAGAGATGTGTCATCCAGGCTTCTCCTGGATGACACAGATTTCTAGTTTCCTTTGAGATCTGCGTTGACCGATTCTGACCTTGTCCGGCTACATTTTTGTAACAGACAGAAAAAAATAATAAAAAAAGTACTGCACCTTTTTTGATAGAGGAAATAGGTTCGAAGATTATCTCAATAAATTCCTAACTTTATTAATTTTTTGTGCAGTCATGCGAAACCTTCTGCACAGTGATCCTGGATGTTTTAAATCACTTCAACATGCTTCTCAAATGAAGTGCATCATCAAACTCAAGCTCAAAGCTGGATTTACAAATTCATACCTCCAAAAGCGTCCCCTCCATCTGAGTCAGCTTAAACAGGATCCACAGTGGAACCATGAGGACGCAGAAGAGTCCAAGGAACCAACCCAAAGCGTAGGCCCAGGTAGGGTAGATGTAGGTTTTATTGAACTTCAGAGGCTTGTATCTCACCACAGAAAAGATGAAGGTACCCTGACAAATAAAAAGTTTTCTCTTGAAGTTTGAGTTATTTAAATATAAATTATTTCTATTCTATGCCTTCCTTTACAACTGAGAAACTATGACGATTTCTATTACCGATTTCTTCTGCTTTTTTTGTCAGACATAAATCTTTCAGGGTAACAAATTTGATCAAAAATGAACTAAATTATTTGTTTATTTGCATTTCAATGTATTTCTAACACTGTATAAAAATGGCTTAAATCATTATACGGAATATCTGCAGGATGTCTCAATCTTCATATCTGATTGTTGAAAAATCGTCAGAATAATCCATAGAATAATCTTCTACTGAAATAATTATTTAAAAAGGCCCTATTTTTTATCAGCCTATGTTAGATTGGATAGTGTACAAATGTTTGGACTTTCTCTGGCTATTTTTGTCTTGTACTGAAATAAATTTGATGACCTGGAACATTAAGTGTGACAAAAATAGGGGGGAAAAAAACTTTCTTCACAGTTTCTACCATTTACTGACTCACCAGACACACAGTAGGTGTTACGTAAAGCCAGCAAATCTTCATCAGAGGCCATGGACGGTAACCAATCATGTCTTCAATGTTATCATAGAGACGATCTGCACCTGTTCAGGAAAATCAGAAACCAAAGCATTATGCACAGAGCAATAAAAACCAATTTTAAAGCATATCTAAAGTCAGATGGATTAAATCTTGTCCTTCACATTAAACTACAACCAAAGTGCCTTTAATAGAATACTAGCAATGTGTGCACATTTGTATATAAAATTTCAGTAGCAAATGCAATTTTGATAAATGCTGCAGACAGTGTGTCTCTCTGGAGGTATAAGGAGATCTGATCATGTCATACACACTCTGAGTCAGAAATTGATTAAAAAAATACTCATGTTTTAATTTCATATGAAATATTTTGCATGTGAGTTTGCATGTTCTCCCTGTCCATGCGTGGGTTTTCTCTGGTTACTCCGGTTTCCTCCCACAGTCCAAAAACATAACTATCAGGTTAATTGACCTCTCCAAATTGTCCCTAGGTGTCAGTGTGTGTGTATGGTTGTTTGTCCTGTGTGTCTCTGTGTTGCCCTGCGACCTGTCCAGGGTGACCCGCCTCTCGTCCGGAACGTTAGCTGGAGATAGACACCAGCCCCTCCTAACCCCAATAAGGGACAAGGGTGTCAAGAAAATGGATGGATGAATGGATATTTTGCATGTTTTTGTTACTTTATTTTCACCTTGGTTACAAAGATTGTGATTTAAATTACATTTCCTGTTTAGTTGCTATGCATAATTTTGCCAGATTAGCCTCTTTGTTTTTTGGGTTGTTTTTTTTTGCATTTGTCCTTTAGAATTACATTACAATGAACTAACACTTCACATGTGTTAGTTCACACATGTGAAGTGTGTGAACTAACACAGTGGAACCCAGCTTACAGATTGGGTTCCACTGTAAGCTGGAACCCAATCTGACTGACCGCAGCAACCGCGGCCTGTGGACACGCGGATCAGGACGGCTCTCTTTGGGGAGCAGCAGGTGGAAGACGCTGGAGAACCTGAACAGACCTCAGCGAACGGCATCGGGTCATACAGCACATCCGGGATAAGATCACACACGAATTCCAAGAACCCATAAGATTTTGTAACCTAATCATGCAGCTTTCTGAAGCAGCGGTGGAGTCTGAGCTTCAAACATAAGGTCATTACTCAGAAACCAACAGCATTATCTGTGGCATTTTAATAAGCCTTATCTGTGCCTTTAATAACTGTGCCTTATCTAAAGCACAGTTATTAAATTCTCATATACTTTGACTTGTTTTATGACTGAGTCATTCACTATAAGATGACCTAGAACCAACCAAAATGGTTGGTTCTAGGTGCAAATGGGGAATAAAAAGATCTGAAGGTTTTCGGTTAAAGTTGCTGAAATCATTATTAATCAGCAGAGCTGCATATCTTTGTAGCTCCTCCAGAGTTACCACAAATTTCTCACCTTATTCGCTGGTTATAGCACCTCTTGCCAGTCCTTTACAGAGTAGTGATGAATTGACATTAAATTGAGATCTATTTACTAATTAGGTGACTTCGGAAGGTAATTTGTTGCACTGGGTTTTATTTAGGGGCATCAGCGTAATAGAGGCTGAATATATATGCATAAATATATGCATAACAATATAAAAGTTTCCTTCAACCTTGCACTATTACACTTCATTTTATCAGATAAAATCCCAATAAAGTACTTTATTAGGACAAAGTTGTAGCAAGTTGTGGCATGACAAAATACACAAAAACATTAATGGGCATAAATACTTTTGAAAAACACTCTTGTTTATTCTTGTGGGAGTAAAGTGTCCTTTTTGTACAGCTCTTCATACGTTCATCTATCACGTTACTTTACAAGAAAAAGAGACACAGGAAACTTTGTGTCTGTGTTTGACCTCAGCTCTGCCACTCCACATATTTCTTAAAATTGAGTTTTTAAAATCTCCACGCTGCAAAGCCTCTTTAAAAGCCTACAGGGTTGTTTTCTGGCCAAAAAAATCTGCCTACAAGTTGTGCAAATGCAGCAGGAAATCTCCGGTTTTGGAAAGTATCAGTGTGAATGGCACCATGTTTGAAGTAAAGAACCACCAAGCCAACATCAAGTCACTGATGTTCGTAATTTGCTGCAAATAGACAAATGTTTCAGGATTGATTGAGTAACTTACCATATATCCATCCAATTGCTATGGATTGACACACTGAAAGTAGGAGAAGATTATTGCCGCTGCAAACATAATGATCAAAGAGTTGGAGGAAATATAAGCCCCCCTGCAGGAAGAAGAAAGGCTCACCGTCAGGTCAAACACAGAAGCAGAAGACTCAAATGTCCAAATGGTCAGTCACTCACACTTTCCAAACAGCAAGTTTAGTTATGGGATTGAGTGTGTGTGTTGACAGCACTTAGACTTCTCACCTCCGTGACGAGAAGGAGGCCGAGAAAGAAGCAAACAGCGCAGAGACAAAGCAGCAGCAGTTCTCTGCGATAAGCTCTTCGAAACACAGAGGGGAACATATCTGTCACTGAGGTCATCAGGCACTCCAGGCTCACAAACTGATGAGACAAACACACAAATTAGAAACTAACAGAAGGCACAAGATTAAACTAATTTCAGACTTTTTGACTTTTTAATTCAGACAAAGTTGGGATAACGGTGTTTCCATCAGGCATCTAGATGGTCTGTGTAACACAGATGGACACATTGAGAAGATTTCCAGTTTTTCCAAATTTTAAAAAGGCTCTTTTCTTCCTCCCAGGAGCTGTTAGACCATCACTGCTCCCAGCAAAACCAAGACGTCTTTACATACATGCTGGCATTTGCACAGTCATTTTTCAATAACATTTATGCTGCTAATGCACATCCGTTTGTCTGTGCTGCACTGATAATGCTGTATTATAAATTCCCTGTTGTGTTGTTATTATTATTGAACATTGTGTAGACCGAAAAAAGTCATCCGACTCAGCTGCACATTACTTGGATTGTAAATATAATATTTTTGATAAGAGCAAATAATTCTTTAAATGACAGACAGACAGACAGACAGACAGACAGACAGACAGACAGACAGACAGACAGACAGACAGACAGACAGACA
>CAEGAF010014550.1:0-29748 GCA_903067075.1 Micropoecilia bifurca
GCGCCTTATAATGAGGTGCGCCTTATATATGAACAAAGTTTTAAAATAGGCCGTTCATTGAAGGTGCGCCTTATAATCCGGTGCGCCTTATAGTGCGGAAAATACGGTAGTCTAAAAACAACAAATTTGAATTTCTGTTTAATCCAAATTAAGTCAGCGGCTCCATCAGGGCTTCAGGGGCCCCATAAACACAAATATTTTAAAACAGACCACAGATACATAAATGTAATTTTATTCAATTCTTTAGGCATACATAAATTAAAAGATTTTAAATTGTTTGACATTTAAATCCAAGATTTTAAGGAGTTGGCAAGTTTACTTTGTAAAACTTAAAAGAACAATATTCATTAGATTGTTTTGTTACCATAGCAACAATCTGAAGCTGGAGGTTTAAGCCTTTGAATTTACAAATACCTTTTTAGGCTGGCCAATTGAACTACTCCCTTCTCCCATATTTCACTAAATCAAACACAGAAGCTGTTAGAGGTGCTAATATTTTTAGGTACCAAAGGGGCCCGTAAATCATATTCTGCTCCAGGCCTCATACAGTCTTGGACCGGCCCTGCATGATGAGTTAAATCTGCTGCACTGCGCAGAGATGCGCAACAAACGGGAGATTTAATTCAATGCTGCTAATGTGGCTTTAGTAGCTCTTCCATTTCGTGTAGGTTGAGTTTTTAATAAGCATCACAGAGACTATTCTGGTTGGTGAGTTTATGGGACGAGTTTCTCAGATCTCTGTGTGGCCGCGCGCATTAACTCTAAGTAGACACATATTTGATATGGTTTGATGCATTGTGTAACCGGAAAAATAACACTAAAAATAATAATAATAAATAATATAAAATCAGCGTGATGCGTGACAGACCGGAGAGCGCGAAAGCTGAACCTGCATGACCAGGTTAGCGCTGATAGTTATCCACAAACTCTCCGGCCAAACGGGACCACAGACATAAACTTTACAGTGAAGACCGACACAGAGCCACACGCTGGACAGTGTGTTGAGACATAAACGCCGCATATAATTGTTCGTTCACAAAGATAAATCATTCTCACCACTCCATAACGTGACCTCTGAATTTGCTACGAGTTATTCCTGCGGTTCGCATAGAGCTACACAACCAGAGCTCTATGCGGCTAAGGGCGGGTTTTAAAGTCTTACCTAGAGTTCTAGGTAAGACTTTAGCTAGAACTCTCACAGTAGGAATTATGATCCTACTGTGAGGATCATAATTCCTCACAGTAGGTTTATGTAAATATCCATGCAGTGTCAGCCTGTGTCCAGTTTGAGTGAAAGGAGGTGCGCGCGATCCCGCTGAGGTAAAGCAGCGGCAGGGCGCGGGGCAAATCGCAGAGGCAAAGCGCAGAGGCGCCAGCTGTGTGATTGGTCCGCAAACTGTCGGGTATAAATGCATAAACTATAAACTATCCATTATAAACCTACCCTTTAGGAATAAATCTGCTCTGCTAGTGAAATGCTAAGACAAAAGAGACGCTTGCAGCCCGGCTTAAAAAAAAAATGTAAACAAGCCCAGAAATGTAAACAAGCAACGCTTAGCCTGGCGGCGGGGCTAGTAAAGCATGGCGGGTTGCCAGGCTTATAATACACTGGGGGAAACCCTTCTTTAAAGCCCAGTTTGGAATCTCTGGCAGCTTAATTCTTTTTATAAAAATTCAAAATAACAAAACTTGTACTGCCATGTTTGGAATCTAAACCAGACCTGGTTTAAAACCCTGATCTAAGAGGGATGGCCTTATGATTTGTTTTTTGTGCAGTTATCTGTTGGGTGTTTTTTTTAAGTCAAGTTGTGATTTTGAACATCAAAAGTAAAAGAAGTAATTTAAAGATAAATAAATGTAAAAGTAACATTTTTAGAAATTACAATATTTTTATTTACTGAGGGAAAAAAGCAAAAAAAGTCTTGTTTTTTCCCCATGCTGCCTTACTGGTGAGGTAGTAGACGTAACTTCCTTCTCATCCATGTCCTTACATCTTTCAATTTCAGGTTATAATCCAACCTGTTTAAAACGAATTAAAACAGACAAAGCAAACAGTCTTTACCTGTCCGACTTCTTCAGATTTAACGCCACTGTTTTAGGAGTATTTTCCCTTTGCAGATCCTCATATTCTATGGCTTCTTGTAGTTTCACCTAAAAAAAGAAAACGAATCATTTCATAGTGACAATCATTGTGGGACAAAAAATAGGTAAGAAGTTTAAAGAGGCGTCATACCTTCTTCAGTGGAGGTTGAAAGAAATCAGAATCTCTGGAGTTGCCGTCTGTGCTGCTAGTCTCACTGGCTTGGTCGGTGGGAAGATCTCTTTAAAACCAGAGTAAAGTTAGCAGAAAGGAGATGACAGGAGAGCAAGCATATTTGATTTGTTTGAAATGTTGATGTTTTACCCCTTGCGTGAGCCTGCTGCCAGCACCATCGCGCTGTGATGGTTGAATCGCTTTATAATGGCAGAGTTGCTACTCTCTTTCACTGACTTGTTTGCATTTGAGGTTGAAGGTAGGGCTTTGCTTATTCCATAACCCTGTTTCACAATAAAATGTTGTTTTTAATGTGGGCATGGAAATAAAGCTGCTAGTTAATACACAGTAAGTTTTTCTCATTACTGGAGCTGACTTTTCTCACCTCGTCTAATGTTTTATCCTCCAATGACAAAAGGTCAACCAACGGATTCTTCACTCCTTGGGTCACCAGAGATTTTAACCCTGCATGTTAGGAAAACAGTATAACATAATTATTAAATATGGTTCACTTTGCACAGGAAAATATATACTTGCACTTTCGGTGTGATTGGTCAACAGCTACCTTTCTCATCCTGCTTGGCACATTCTGAGAAAATATCCTGTGAACCTGTGTTGATGCGGTCTCTGTGGAAATAATGAGACTGGAAAAAGCGCGTCCAGAACTCCTTCTCCGTCAGGTTATGAGGCACATTTTCACTATACTTCTGCTTCACTGCAAGACAGGTTTAGAAACAAGAAGCTACTTTTAGATTGATAGGGGTTTTTTTTGTTGTTGTATTAATTTTTTGCACATTTTAAAGTCTGAAAACTATGAGATGGATTTATATTCAGGGCTGAATGCACTTTTACCCATAAGTAAAATCTAGTGTAACTAACTGAGTTGAGAAGTCACATCATTTGTAAATAGAGTCAACCTGTTTGTAATGTAACCTCAGTATTAATCCTGACCCTGAACACACCGTCCCTCCCATGAAACATGCAGTGGTCATGCTATGGAAGAAAACCTGCTAACAGGCTACAAAAACACTTTAGACCAGGGTGGAGGTTCACCTTGGTCGAGGAAAACAACTTTAACCTTAAATATAGAGCCAGAGCTATAGATCCGTTTACACAAGTGTATTCATTTGTTAGAATAACCCGGACAAAATTCAGTCCAAAATATAACTGAGGATCTGGACCAAGACTTAAAAATTGCAGCCGCTTCAATCAATGTGAGTCTGAGTTATTAAAAAAAAAAAAAATAAAAAATCTGTCTCTACATGTCTAAGCCTGGTTGAACTTTACCAGAAAAGAACTGCAGCTTTAACAGTTCAAAGCAAAAAATCACATGAGCTGATTAGAAGTGAATGGTACACCTTCGAGGTTTTTATTTGTCAAGAATATTGATAATCTTTCCTTCTGCATTGTTGCTTTGGTCTAACACATCAAATTCCAATAAGTTAAAATTGAAGTTTATGATTGTAAACTTCAATCATAAACTTATTTTCTTGAAATAAGAAAAATTTCAATACTTTTACAAGAAACCGTTTTTGTTTACCTGCGGGGTATGTTCTAAATATGGACTCGATAATGTCCGCAGTCAGATTATATCTCAAGCCATTGCAGCCATCAGTCTGTGGTCTGATGTCTGCCTGTAGAGCAAAAACAAGAAGCCCTTTCAAGAACAGCAGTTTTTTTTATTTTTTGACTCAAAACTGTCATAAGAAAGCATAAAGTAGTTATGGATCATATTAGATGTACTCACCAGAAATGCTCCAGATATTCCAACTTCCTGTTTGTTGTTGTAAGGTGCAGGTTCCCCATTATTCATGCTTCCTAACCGGTTGGCCCAAAATTCCTCAGCACTGATTACTTGGCTCACCACAAGATCTTTGTAAAGCTGGAAAAGCACCGGATCTTCCTGAAGCATCCTGCCAGAGCAGCAGCAAACACTGGAGGTAAGCAGTGAGCTCCCACACAAAGCTGCAGAGCAAATCTGACCTAAATTCACTCTTAAATTAATATTACGTAAGATTATTGGACTGCAATTATATCATAAAGTCAAGAGTTCGTTCTATTTTGATCAGACAAAAATGATTCAGATTTAAACTTTGCCCATGTGAACACTAATCAGTTATGGTTGTTAAATTCTTGGGATGAAAATAAATATCTTATGAATAATTTTGTCTTCTGCATGCTCAAAAGCTATTTAATGCTTCTGATCATCATCGACCAAAATTCACTTAAAATATGAAACAATTTCTGTTTTGCAAATATAAAAATAATTCCTCCAGATATTCCCACATCCTGCTCACATTTCACTTTAAATTAGTCAACATAGTGTCCAGCTCATAAATGTATTATCCTTTGTAAGTTTGATGAGTGTTCAGCAATACAGATAGATAGATAGATATTTTGGAAAGAGAAGGGACAGCTCCACATATCTAATTAGTAATCTTGTTTAGTGCTGTTGACAGCTCATACTTTTTGCCAAGTCACCCTGTCACCATCTGTCACCCTGTCAACGTTTAGCAACAGAAATCGTTCTAATGGACAGAGTAAACCAAAAAAACAAACGAAGGGAAAAACACTGGAGTAAGGTAGGATTTAACAGACTGTTTAACCGTTTATTGTATTTCATAAAATACAATGCGTTCATAAAGAATTAAGCATTCTTAAATGTGTAATCATTATCAAAGAACAGAGTGGTTCTATTAAAGCATTTGGTTTAGAGAAGCAGAAGAGAGCAAACTGCAATCTTAATTGCAATATCAATATTTGCAGCAGCAATGGACAATCTGAATACAATATCTGGTGAGTTAAAAATATTCCAATTTATATACATCCAGATTCTCTATATAATTCGGACAATTACTGTCTTTGATGCCCAAAGCTGACATACATTTTAGCAATTGAGATGTTCAAGATCGCTGAAAATGATGGTGACACCATGATGTTAGAGGGATTAAAAGCCAATACCACCATTGCAATCTTAAACAACAATGCAATAACGTTTCTCCAATACAGTGCAATTATGATTTAACAAAAGCTTTAGCATGAGGTTTCCTATTGATGAATGTTTAAGAGAATCCTGCTAGATGAACGTGATCGGTCCGAAACCAGAGATGGATTCTTACCTGTTTTTCTCCTCCAGCTCCTTGTTGGCCTTCTTCTTGAACTTTGGCAGTAGCTGCTGCAGCAGCTCCTTGGCAGCATCTCGGTCTTTAAGTGCGGTGCTCTCATTGGCAAAGTGGAATGTGGTACTGTCTCCGGTGTGAAGGACCAGTTGGAGCTGAATCTTGGCTTTACCATCAGGACTGATCTTCTGACCTGCACACAGGACACAGCAAAGTGCGTTTTGAAATCAACACAAACACACAGGGCTTTTGCTTTTAGCTCAGCAGGGACTCACAGCGGATGTCTGCATACAGGTGGCTGACAGTGAAGCGGTCTTTGCCTTCTGGACCCCAGGCTATTCGTTCAGCCATCAGGTAGAGTGTGCCATCCTGCTTCCTCTGACGGACTTTCTTCACCACCAGCAGGACCTCCTCTGACAGAGACGCCATGGCCCAAACAGGTAACTGGTAGAACGGAAAACCAAAGTTTAAGGGGACACTTAAACAAAAGTGTGGGGAAAAATTCCTAATAAAGAACAATTTATTAACAAAGACCCGCAAGGAGACTATAAGCATATCGGAAGCATGGGGATTTCACTACTTAACTCAACTGTGTGCTTAAGATATAAGCAAAAACATTTATGTCAAACATATTATAAAAGCCTAAATATATACGTTCTCCCCTTTACAGTTAATATATCCTCTGCAAAATGTACAGTTTCATCTCCTTAGAGCCGCTAACCAGACTGGCGTTAGCTAACGGAGAGGAAGAAAATGCTTTCAGGCTGAAGTCGGCAGCAAACTTACTTTACCTTAAAATAAATCAATAATGCAACGATTGCGTCCTTCTAAGGGAACACATAATGTCGGAAAGATATATTTCAGGCTAACAGCACTGCAGACTGAACAATTTTAAGAATATTTCAAACTACTCTAACAGAGAACGATCTGACTCCAGCGCCGGGCGACATAACTGCTAGACGACGTGTTACACCGAAAAGATTCCGAGTCAGATACATAACTGCCAACAAACAGTTCCACACAGGAAACTTCCCCCACTGAAGACTCCAACGTCACAGCGCCACACAGAGGTAGAACCAAAGTACAGCATGTTAATCATGTTTTGTTGCAACTTCAAACAACGTAGCAACATGTTCCATAAAAATATTTTATGTTGCCATGTTCAGAGATAAATAATTAGGAATGCAGTTATGTTTCTAGTTAATTGCAGCCATTTGAGGCTTTGAGAAAAGAAACCTCAATTTTTCTAATTGAGAATGCGTGATGCAGAGGTGAGTAGCTACTTTTACTGTTATATTTACTTCATTAACGTTTTGGTGGGGGCTAGGGGGATGTAAAAATGTACTACACCGGCCGGACGTTTTACTTTTAATTATTATGAGTATTGCTACTCTTACTTTCATTAAATTTCTTGGAAAACTACCAAAGTAATTTCAATGAAAGGAGGCAAAGCTTGTGTAAACCAAGACTAATCTGGTTTACGTAAAAATTAGACTTCCTGTTTGTACACAAGCTGTTATTTTCTTTCTGCTGGACCATTTAGAAATCAAGAAGACACAATAAACACTATTGTCACTGGAAGTTCTTTGCTCTGTTTTAATATGTTTTATTAAAGGCCCAATAAAATATTAATTATTTTGCAGAAACACTGTCACAAATCTCAACCTTCTTACCTTACAAAAGGCTTTCTTCACAAACATGAAATACTAGGCGCTGCCTTTGTAAGGTTCAGTATTCCAGGTGTTTTTGCCTTTACAGACTTAATTTAATCACTTTAAGTAATTTATTCATTTCACTATTTTATCGTTAGAGAAAGATAAATACACTAAATTTTTTATCATTTTCTATCTAAAAAAAACTCAGGGTTTTCTTAAGTGCTGTCTCTATCATAGTTAGTGAAATATTTTCTCAAATAAACTTAGATTTATGCCAGTCTAAATTGTTAACAGTTTGCATTGAATCATTTCAGTCAAAGATACCAAACTCTGCTTGAATAATGCAATTACAAATTCAAATGTTCTTTTTTTATGACCTCTGGTCCCAAAATGGAAAGAAAAATAGATTTTCATACATTTTGCAACAAAATAAATGGCATATTTGTAATGCCATTTATGCCAGTCTAAATTGTTAACAGTTTGCATTGAATCATTTCAGTCAAAGATACCAAACTCTGCTTCAATAATGCAATTACAAATTCTAAGTTTCTCTTTTTATGACCTCTGGTCCCAAAATGGAAAGAAAAGATAGATTTTCATACATTTTGCAGCAAAATAAATGGCATATTTGTAATTATTAAGTGGTCAAAAACTTACAACTACTTATTACAGAAGTCAGTGGGTAAGTTAATAGCTGGCACCTTTTGTTCACAATTGCTTTTTTATTTACTGGTAGGAAGAAAAAAAATCTGCACATAAAAAAAAAAATCTGCAAAATCTGCAAAACAGTTATCAAACAAAAAAACTGTAAATAGGTATGGTCATTTTAGTTAGTTTCATTTAAATATTTAAGTTAATTTTAGAGGTTCCCCAAGGAGAAAATACTTTTAGGAATATATAAAGTAAAAGTATTTAATTCTCCCTCCACATGTTATGATCATGCGGTTTTAACAAATTATCACAAACTGAATAGTAATAATAACCAACTGAAAACAGACAATTAAAATGCTGTTTTTGCAATAGAATTCAAAAACTACTGCATTGTATTAAGGACTACACATTCAGCATAGTAAAAAAACCACTCAGATCAATGATGAATTAGAAATTTATTGAACCAAAGACAGAAGTTTGAAACAGCAGATAAAGCAATTTACTATTACTCAAAAGATGAATGTATATTCAAAACCATTTCACCCTATAGAAAATTTCCAGATAAGCGCCTGCTTTTAAAAGTATTTTTGGATCAGTTCGATCCACAGAGCTGCATATTCCAAAGCGTGAAAGTACCCATAGAGTTTGTAAACAAGTATTAATCTGTTTCCCCTAAAGAGTTTAAATTTTCATTGTTTGCCTTAATTGTGTGTCCCATCAACGTTTGCCCCACTCTTTGCATTTAACAGCTCGGCAGCCACACTTTTCAATTAAAGTGATTGCCTGTTTCACTATGCTGCCATCTGAACACTTCATCAACACGTCTTTCTCCCTGGTAGCAACCTCTTGACAGCAGGTACAAGAATGCATGAGACTGTTGGTCTCCACTGAGTACCTGTAATAAAGACAGAGACATCCATGTCAACATATATATATATATATATATATTTAGTGGATTCTGCTGCATACATTTTTGTTAAATGTTTTACAAATCTTACATAGATGAGGATGAGTCACAGGTTCCCCCACAGGATGTGACCTCCACTGGCTCAACTGACTCGCAGTTCTTTACTTTCAGTTTGGTGGTGTTCTTGTGAAGCTCACAGTTGTAGCGAGGTGTACCTGTGAAACACAAACGGTTAGTTTTAGAAACACACATTTGCAGGTAAAACATAATGAAGTACCTAAACCATCCATCTTGTGCTTAAGGCCATTAGGTAAAAAAAATCTAAGTTTAACATTTTTGTTTCTTGGTTAAAATGTTCTACTTTTCTAGGTTTTTATTCTGTTTGACAAAATTCTAAGTATTTACATCCTCTTTATCCTGAATTGACATATTCTACTGCAGAAAGCTAAGGAAATAAGTAATTTATAGCCTAAAAGTAGTTTAAAATGAAAACTAAAGATGTATTTGTGAGAGATGTAAATGGAGGCTGAGATTTTTGTAAACTAACATCTTTTGAAACACTTGTATTTTGCAAGTTCATGACCCAATACTTACAGGTTCTGCAGCATCCATTCATGTCACTTGTTTCTGTTCCCTGAAACACATAAAAAATGACACGTTTAACTGTGATCACTGATGTCACACTTCTGTGTTGGAAGTGTGCAGTGCCTAATGTTTGTTAAAGTATAATGTTAACCTGCCTCACAGGTCTGAACTCATTTTTTATTGCTATTACTGTTTTACAATTAAAATTGTCATTTTTAAAGCTTCAATTAAGCCAACTTATCGTAAAGCAAAAATTTGATTTATAAAAATATATGTGCTATTATTATCAAAATTAGACCAAAACAATGACATCAACTTTATTTAAGGCACTCAATACTCACTGGAACACAGTTTTCTGGATCAAATGCAGGACACATAGTTTGGTTTCTGATAACCAGGAATTCATCCTTCACTTTCTGGCAATCATATTGGGTGCAGTTGTCGTTTGGTGGTGAAAACGACTGTGAAGGCTGTGAACATGCGTAAAAGAGTAGGCTTAGTGTAGTCACAATGTGACTTACAACTGAGATGAAGGTTGCAAGCATTGTATTGTACTTTAATCACCTTAACAACAACTGGCGAGTCCAAACCAGGGACATCAAAAATGCAGTGTGTCTGTTTACATGTTCCACAGCATTCTCCAGGCTGATCCACATGTACGTAACCCTATCAAAAATGTACAGTTTAATAAGTTTCTAACAGAAAAAAATTTAGTCTGTGTAATTTTAACAACTTCTAGTTCTAGTAAAGGAATATTATCTGACAATAAGATATAAAATAATATCTATTCTACTGCAACTCTAACATGCATCAAAATTTATTGAACTGGATAGTTGTACTATTTTGTCAGAAATAATCATCTAAATTAAAGAGTTTGATTTGAAATAACTAAGAAATGTTGAGCCAGTATAAACCCATTACCATTAGTACCAAAACCAAATCGATGCACATACTTGGAGCAACAACTTTAAATATTTAGAAAATAAATTTGTAAGTTACTTATCTGGTCTTATGAGTAATATTTTCTATTATGTAAAATATTTCTATTCAATATACAACAACTACATTAACATAATCTAAGTACCTCTTTACAAATGATGTTACACTGTATTTGCTGACATTCTATGGTGTTCAGCTTAGTCTTTGGATCCTGTTTGTTGGTGCAGCGGCAGTGTTCACATGGGTTCTTGGAAAAGTTTGCACCTGGCTGTGGGAAACACAATGAAAAGTATTTATATACATGAGGTACTACATATTAAAACAGCAAAAAATAGTTCTTACCTTGTACTCTGTGTCATTGTAGACGCATACGCCTTTTGGTTCTATGTGAGATAGTAAAAGGGGTTATGTTGATATTAAGATTAGCTTTTACATTTGAAAAACTGCTTGGTTGCTTCACTAGAGAAAGTTAACATTGGAAAAAGGTAATGATGGAAAGCTGTATTAAACAGTGTGAGGTATTTACAGTAATTGACGAGTTGAAATCAGAAGTAGTCAATAGAAAGATGATTTTTCATACTTTTTGGGAAATAATCGTTACTATTATCAGTAATAAATAATGAGTAGTGATAGTAAGAAACGTACCACAGGTGAAGACCGGGCAGCAGCTTTCATTGGAAACTTTGACAGTTAACTCAAAGCCACGTTCACACTTTTGTGTTGGTGATGAACAGCGATTTTTATCACACTCTGTTGGTGAACATGGTGTATGACAGTTAGTTGATTTAAATTATTTTTGCTAAAACATGTTATATGTCATCAATGCAGTTCTACTAACTAAAAGTGCTTACCACATGTCAGTTTCTGGCAGCAGTCAACCGTTTGGTTTACCAACACCTCGCCATCCTCTGTGCACTGTATTGGTTCTGGTATTGGGCAAACTAGAGGCTCACACTTAACACTCAGAGAATCTTTATCACACTTGCATTGCTGGCAACCGCTTTTCCATGTGTCACCAATCTGTTAATATTAGGAAAAAATGAATGACGCTACAGCAACAGACAAACTGATGAAAAAAGAGACAATGTATGAGAATATAAACCTGTTTAGGTTCACCAGCAGGTCCAGTGCAACCTTAATAAACAATAAAAACGGTTTAATTGAATATTAAACAAAAATCCGTCATTCATTGTTCTGGCAAAGAACAAAAACTATTCTCACAGGATGAGACACAGGTATCGGAGCCTGAATCAAACAACATCTTCCCCTCAGGGCAGAAACATCCCTCCACTAATCCATTGCAAGTATCTTCTTCTCCTGCACACTGCTGTTTGAGTTTATTGTTGTATCTGAATGTAAAACAAATGGCAGTTAAATTTCAGCTTCCAACTTGTCAAAAGCAATCACAATACATCACAGTGTATTCCAGTAAACATTAGGAAATATCCCAAATAATCAATAAAATTTTCCAAGGATTCTTACTAAAATGTTACCACTGATTCACTTGACACCATGTTGCTTTAGGTAAACACTTTGTCAAACATTATAAATACACCAGGACCAATAGCAATTACTGAGATGACTCTCTTTTACAGAATAACTGCTAACTATAACCTGTATTTGGGACCACAGTTACATATCAATTTAATATCGGTTGGTGATATAACAAACTGGTTGACATAACAATAGATAAACTGACTTTGAAAATGTATTTCAAAATGTGTTTTTTTTTATTTCTTTCAGGGGCATACAGTATGTGTGGTTTCAGATATGAAGGAAACCAGATTTAACTCTATCACAGGCTGGTAGTGCTGTTTAAATCATGTACAAAGGCTCTATCTAGTGCTGTTTATATCACCTACAAAACATCATCTGTGCTTAGCTTTTCTCTGGTTTTAACTGATTTCAGGACACTTCAGAAACCAAATTACACCACTCCTGGTGCCATCTAGTAGGGGCAATTCTTGACTTGGAAACTGCAAAGCGAAGGATTATCGATTGGTTAGATAGTTTCTTCAAAGTTCTTGACTTTTGTTCTTAATGACAATTTGAAAATATTTAACCTTTATGTGATACTTTATTCTCAAATATTTTTTGTAGGTAGGCATTGATAAAAACCGTTGGCATCCATGATTGATAGAAAGTTCCTTGTCAATATGAGTTTGAGAATTCACTTGTCAGTATTTATACATTCTGATTATAATAAAAGATAAGTAAATTGGTTAGCTTTGTTAGCTTGCATAGTCAATGTTAGGCAGACAGGCATCCTAAAATGCAAAAAATGTCCTTCCATTGTTGCTTGTCAATTTTCAATTATAAACTGCAAAAGCAGTGCCCTTACCCTGTATTGCACGTTTCAACAATACTCGGCCCACAGGACTTGTATACTTTATTTGGTGGACATTTGTAGTCTGCAACATAAAGAAGTGTACAATATTACATTAACAATAACATGCATGGAAAATCCCATTTGAAAGGAAATTACGTTCTACAGAAGCAAAACCATCTTACCACACTCTCCTTTAGTCAGGTTCCTCCAGTCTAGGCAGACAGATACCTTAGCACACATCATGGCATATGCCGCCAGACTGGTGCAGCCCACGGGGGAATTTGGCATGTTGCAAAGGTCAAATTTACAAGCTTCATAATATGAACTGGGCGCAATTTTTTTGTGGCACTCCTTAAACATCCTTATTGTAAGAATGGACATAAAACAAGTTAAATTGAGTTTACAGAAAAATGTTATCACATGTTCAACTTATTTTGTAAATTCTCACTCGTGGTTTATGATTTCACAGAGGGCAGGTTTGCATGGTGGTTTCGGTGGTCCTGATGTTGGAGGAGGTCGAGTAGGCATGGACTCACAGTATGGTTTTCTCTTATCAGTTACATGCCATTCAAATGCCATCTCAGAGCATAATGGATTAATTTTACCATTTGGTAACCTGCAGTCATTTTTCTTGTTATTGTCGCAGTAGCCTTGTTGAAAAGAAAAAACATCCATAGGAAATAGATTACAAATTCACAAATAGAGAAGATTTCCAACATCCCTAATGCAAATGTTGATGCTATATATTTGAAGTGTAATCTTGGTATTCAAGACTCTATCCCTTTATTCCTTTTTACATTTTTAGCTCTTAGGGGTGAGGAGACTTTTGTATCGACTGTATGTTGGCTGTTTTTTTCATTGTGGTATTGTGCAGCGAGGGTTTTCCCTCTAGTTATTTCTTGCATAAAGCTATAAATTAAAGTTTTCTTTGGGAAGTGTAGTGATTTATCCATTGTTAACAAAATGCTACTATACATTTTTTACTAAATAGTCCCATTATACTTTTCTACCTACTAAGATGATAAGAATCAACATTTATTTTTAGTTTGTCACAAGTTATGGGGTTGCTTACCACACTGTCCTTCTGTGTTGTTGTGGAAAAGTGAAAATGGCAAGTCAATACTGAACAAAAGCCCAGTGAATGAAACAACGCCTTCTATGTCTGGGATTTTAAGAACCATCTGAATCCCTGTGCTTGTAATAATGAAGTCCTTATTTGAGTAGGTTGGAGTCACTTTCTTTCCATTAACATATATCTAAAACATGAATGACAGGTGAAAAAAACCTTGATTACATTTATGTAGTACAAACATATTTGGAAAAGGTTAGAAATAGCCATACGCACCAAATTCTGAGTTTTTGGGATTCTTGTCTGTGTAAGATTTACTTCATAGTTTTTGTAATATACAATCAAAGCTTTGGGGCATGTCACAGTTCCAGAAGCGTCACAGTTTTCATTGTCAATAAAAATTTTTAAATTGTATTTGGGAATTATCTCTTGGACCAAGACGTATGTGCAGTTGTGCTGGAAACTGTAGTATTGGCCATCAAATGTATTGTAATGAGGATCTCCCCAGCCCGTACAAAGACCTGAAAACAGTATATTAGCATTAAATTCTGTTTAATCACAAAAAATTGCATACTGAACTTTTTTTCATCAAACTCACATTTGCACTCATATTGAAAACAGCAGCCTCCGTCATCATAAACCTTAACAGGTTCAAAACCGTTGTCACAAACTGGTATGGTTGCTTGTTTACATGTTACATATGTTTTGACCTCTTTTCCGTTCTCACAAGTGCTGTTGGTGCATTTGTCTGAACTCCAGGATTCTCCATTCTGTAAAATAAATACTTTCAGCAATATACAACCACTGCCTTTATATTTAAACTCTCTACTGTCATATATTCAAATTGTAGAATAGAAATACCCAAAATTTATATTGGCTTTAATTTGAATGCCTGTTTACAGTTTTTTAAACAGTTGGTTATGGTGGACAAGCCATTAAAGGCAATTTAATCTAATCAAAAGAAAACAAGCAAACATATTTTTTGCTTGCTGCAGTAAATGTAGCAAGCTTTTTGTTAACATTTAGGAACAAGCACAAGGAAATTAAAATTACCCAACTCATTTAAGTCTGAATAGACTGGACAAATCTGTTCCTGTTGGAATTCTGTATCTCTATGGGATTCTCACATCTCTGAGAATTGTTTGAAATTTGTAAATGACTTTTAAAAACACAGGCAATGCATGGTTTGAAACAATGTAACCATTGGGTTGGTGCTGAATACCTTTGTAGTACTTGTATAAATTCCTAGAAAGGGGCATAAATTAGATATTTATGATATCTCAAAAGTGTGTGCATCTCTAAAGACTTTACGGTAGTCTGGTTTACCAGGATTTAGAAGAATCTGCCCTTTTTGTTGATGCTAAATGCTTTCTGATAGACTAAATAGTGCTCTGAGAGTTCAAAGCTTTGAATCTTAAATCTGCTGCAAAGCTATTAGCAACTTTGTCCTTCATCTTTCTGGTGTGTTCCTTAGTGATTACCAATGTTGTCTAACAAACCTCTGTGGCCAACAAGGTGGATATTTTACTCATTAGATGACCTCTAAAGGCAATTCCTTGTAAAGGATTTTACTTAGGTTTTGCTTTACACTTTTCCGTGTTGCATAACTTTGTGGAGAGTCATCACATAAAAATCCAATGCAAAACATTGACGTTTGTTGTTGCAATGTAACAAAATGTTAAAAGGTTCAAGATGTATAAATATGCATACAGCATACAGTATAAACACATTATACTGTATGCTGTGATACATTTCATGACAGCAAAGGAATTAGGAAACACGTTGTTTTGAGAACTCTGATCTAATTACAGACTACTTAAAGAAGTTTGTTGATGCCAAATCTTTGGTTGCGTCTTTACCACAATGAGAGGCCAGGCATAGACTGCTCTTTATTTTGATATTCAGTTTTTTCTTCTTTGCAAATATTTAAAACTGTTTTATTCACAATCTCCTTAGTGGTATTTGGCTACAACACTGTTTGTATAACATATTTCTCAACAAGGAGAGACATCTGGCTAATAACATATGATGTGGACCAAAACAGTTTGGATTCAGTTCACCCATCAAATAGGTCTGATTTAAGTGTCCTTGAGTTTTTAATGCGATCCAAAGATGACCAAATCACTCAGAATAGGTCTTAGTGCTATATCTGAATGTAGCTTTTTTTGTTGTCTTGTAGCTGTAATTTTACAAATCTACTCAGCTGCTTCACATTAAACTGCCCTGAGTGATAAATCTTCTTTTTAAATCAACACTATTTATGTACAAACATTGTATAAGTTTGGTTACCTTTCTCGGTGGTGTAAGAAATGGGCAGTCTTTCATAGGAGGTGTTGTAGGTTTAGCCTTCTTTGTGGTAATTGGAGGAGTTGGTGGAATTGTTATGTGGCACGGTCTGGCATGCTTTTCAACACTACAGTTCATACTGCAGTATGCAGTGAAACAATAGCCACCTCCATCAGTCTTGTTGTACATGAAGGCACCTAATTTACAGTTTAAAGAAAAGTTTGAGATAAAATGAATAAATTATGCCAGAAAAAAAAAGGAAATTGTTGATACATTAATTTTTTTAATAGAACAAAATAGAATATTTTATCAACAGTTCAACATTGCCCTCATTAAGTAAGAATATTATTGCAAAATAAGCATCATTTGACTGTATTTGTTCTGCTATTAAATAAAGAAGTAAAACTATGTTAAAGTTTCCGTACAGTGGCACGTTCTCATATGGGCGACATGGGCAACTGCCCAGAGTGTCATTTTGTGGGGGTAGCAAGTATCTCCCCTGTTCCCATGCTCCAATATCAACCCCTCCTTTACAATTATTCCTCTCCCACTCTGCTCTCAGAACCACAGGATCTGAATGTCAGTGTCCGTTATTTAAAATTTATTTACAAGTTGTAAATGTCTATATAAATAGGTGTCAAGTATAGCAACAATGAATGATGAAAAAGTACAAAGCTTACCAGGTGAGAAAATCTGATTCATGTATTTGCAAGAGCACAAAGTCGTTCTGCCAGTTGTAGTTTTAACACTGTGCTTCTCTGTTACTATCACAGTAGTTGAGTGACTTGCAGTGCTTCCTGATGTTGTGGGTTTTCCAGTGATGATGGTGCTAGATACAATTTCTGGGGTTGGAGTTTCTACATAAGGAGATGTAGATTTTTTAATGACAGTTGTAGTTGTGGGCATTTCAGTCTTTCTTGTTGGGGTAGGTGTCTCTATGTAAGGTGTTGTGGAGACTGTTTCTGTAATTATGGTGGTGGTGGTTTCAGGTCTTGTAGTGCCTGTAGTTGCAGTTTCTATATTAGGTGTTGTAGGTTTTGGTGTAATTATTGGTGTGGATTTTTCAGTCACCATTGTTGGTGTAGGTGTCTCTATGTAAGGTGTTGTAGTTATTGTGCTTATAATTACAGGTCCGGTCTCTGGTTTTTTAGTACTGTAGGTTACAATATGTATATGAGGTGTAGTGGATGTTTCTTTAAACATTGTTGTGGTTCTTTCAGTCACCATTGTTGGGGTAGGTGTCTCTATGTAGGGTGTTGTGGAGACTTTTTCTGTAATTATTTTTGTGGTTTCAGGTTTTGTAGTGAAAGTAGTTGTAGTTTCTACTTGAGGCGTTGTAGGTTTTGGCGTAATTATTGTTGTGGGTTTTCCAGTCTCTATTGTTGGGGTAGGTGTCTCTATGTAAGGTGTTGTGGAGACCTTTTCTGTAGTTATTTTTGTGGTTACAGGCTTTGAAGTGAAAGTAGTTGTAGTTTCTACATGAGGCGTTGTAGGTTTTGGTGTAATTGTTGTAGGTTTTCCAGTCTCCATTGTTGGGGTAGGTGTCTCTATGTAAGGTGTTGTGGAGACTTTTTCTGTACTTATTTTTGTGGTTACAGGTTTTGTAGTGCCAGTAGTTGAGATTGTAGTTTGTATTTCAGGTGTTGTGGATGTTTCTATTGCTGTTGTTGTGGGTGACGGTACGTTAGTGCCTGGCGTTGTGGTTGGTGTTTCTGATTGAATTGTTGTTGATGTGCTAGTCTCACACTTGTAACTGTAAGTGCAACATTTTATCCGAATCTCATAATCATAACATTGTGGCGGTGTTTGATCCTTATTACGACAGATTAGTCCTTCTGTAGGGCTGCAGATTACATTTTGATTTAAATCTTTTAAAGGCACATCTTTCAAAAGTGTGGATCGGCATTGAATTTGTAGTGGTTTTCTACAAACACTCAAATCTGGATCAGAAATGTTTGCTAATCTTTCATAATCTCCATCTCTGTTATGTGCGGGGTAGTCATTGTTTATCCAATTTGACCATTTGCAAATATAGCAGTCACTGGGTGATGTAGTAGATGTTACGGGTGTGGTGGTAGTACTTTCAATTGGAGCTGTTGTGACTGTGGATGTTTCAGTCTCTCTTGTTGGTGTAGGTGTCTCTATGTAAGGTGTTGTGGTTGATACTATTTCAGTTGTGCGGTTTTCAGTGACTGTAGAGGTTGATGAAGATGTAGGTAAGGAGGACAAAGGCACCATTGTAGTTTTAGATCTTGTGGAAACTTTTGGAGTTGAAAAAGTCAGAATTGATGTTACTGCTTCAGTTGTGGGTGTTGGAATAGGTGCAGTTGTAGTTACAGGCTGCTCTGTAGTACTTGCTGTGAAGAAACATGAGAACATAGATAAATTAAAGTTAATTCAAAACACTAAAATTAATCCTCGCACAGTGTTTATGTGTGTCTTATCTTACCAGTTGTAGTAAATGTAAAAGGTGTTGTTGATGATGTTTTCATGCATGGTTCCATTTTTACTATAATTGTTTCGTTCGGTCCACAGACACCCGAGATGCAGGTTCCATCTCCATCATGTGTTTCATAGACTGTATCGCCATATTTGTAGGTTTTATTCATGTAGACACAGGTGCAAGCTGCAAAATAATGACATAGCTCATGACAATTTGTCTTCAATAATTTTTGACAGTGACAAAAATCTAGCTCCTGGTTTGCAAAACATATGCACACATTTTTGCCTTACCATTCAAATCATAAATACATGTCAGCTGTGTTGAAGAGCAAGAACTGTGAGAAAAGGAAATAAGTTTATTTTCATGTTTTAGGTACATATTGTTTTTGAAACTTGTTCCTTTACTAAACAGATCAAAATTTAAACATTTGAAAGGATCCTACCACTTGTGACAATTTGCGGACATTGACTCTCCTTCCTTGTAATGGTTTTCATCTTCATCGTAGCAGCCGCACTCTTTCTCAGACACACACTTCATGCTAGCTTCATCAAAATAAGGCTGTTCCGGCGGGCATGATGGATAGCACCCTTAAAAAGTAAATTTATTTAGAAAAGCACACAGAAAGTTTAATAATTTCTTTAGCCTTTTTTTCTTCATTTTCTTCATGTGTTCTACATGGCGAGGTGATCTGCTGAAGCACTAACATAGTGTGAGGAGATAGTTGAAGGAACTATGATTTGCTTCTGTTTCAAGCACTTAGTACATTTTGACAAGCAGCAAAATAGGGCTAAGCCATTATTTAGTACAAAAGTGGATCACAGTCTTGGAATATAGTGTTTGACATTTTTTGTGCAAATAAAGTAAGTCACAAAGAGAGTTTTGGGTCTGTGTCTTTATTGCACTTGTATGATTTGAAAGGGACTTGCAGTGGAAGTTTGTAAAAGGCCCTATTGATTTCAGTAAGCATCCGCAATTTTAACTGTGATAATTTAATGGGATTTACCTGAAGAATATTTAAAAATCTGACATTGAATATCATTGTCACCAGTCTAATATAATTAAAGATTTAAAATGCTTTTCTTATCTTTCTTATCATTCTTACCTTCCAGTGGTGGAAGTTTATTGTAGCATTTCCCTGAAGGATTCCTACATGTCTTCATGCATGACTTTCCACATGGAGCGTAGTGCCACTCACACTCTCCATCAGGGTTGTAATAGTCACAGAACAGAGCTGATAAAACAGTAAGTTGAAAGTATTTGTTCAAGATACGAGACATTGTTATTTTATTTCAGAAAATACATTAAGTAGTAAGAGCCTATATTTTTAAGTTAATACACACAACAAAAAGCAATCTTGCTATCTGTACTGTGTTTTATTTTTTATTTTCAAACATGACAAACTACCCATAAGCCATCAGAGTTCCCAAGCACCAACAGGGTGCTTCTTTTCTTTTCTTTTCTTTTCTGCCTTTTCAGAAACCCAATCCAAACTTACGGCAGATGGTGGGGGTTCTCCACTTCACACAGGCTCCAGCTTCATTACATGCTTCTGCATATGCTCCTACAGCTGAGCAGAAACACTCACAATCTCCTCCCGTGTTGCAGGCACATGTATCTGCCACACAAGCCTCATAGTACTGTTCTGGCTCCACCTTTACAGAAAAACGTAATTGTAAATGCAGGTAACAAATGAAAAGTGTTGTTCTCTAGTTGGTTATGCAAGAACATCTCTTTATTTACACTATCATTAGCATTTAATGTCCTTAGTTTTTCTCACCTTGTCATGGCAGGCAGAAAACACTTCACTTTTGATAATGCTGCAGTGTTTTTCTGCCCATGCACGTCTTTGAGAGTACAGAGCACACGGGTTCAGTGTGGTGTTTACATCTGAGCAGGAGGGAGACAGTTTCCAGCTGTTTCCAAACTCTGTTGGATTAACTACAATTTCGTTGCTTCTGGTAGTGAAATCGTTCTTGATAGCCCCATCATAATTTCCACACAGGCCACAGACTTTGCCCTGCCATCAAATAAAAGCATGCTCATTTCTGACTTGAAAGCTCTCAAATATTTATTCAAGAAACTCTAGATGTCCTCCTCACCCACCTTGAATGCGGAGCTGAGTTTGATCATGATTGTTGTTTTCTTATTCCAGATGAGAAGAAGACCATTATTTGCCTCAATGACGACATATATACCCATAGTGTGGACTTTAAAAGGTATGTCAATCCCCCTGCTTTGACTGATAACTTTGACACTTTCATCTGACAGAACAATTTCTTTTCTCTAAAATGATAAATAAAGCACATAAACACCAAATGAAACATTCACACTCAATCAGATGCTTAAATCTTTAGCTAGACAGCTGGAGGCGCTCCAGTTATATCTAAAAATGTTAAGGAAATGTATTTTCTTTCTAAATTTAAAATTGTTCAAACAAAAAAAGCATGACAACCTCTCTAGGTGTGGCTCAACATGAGAGGAAAAAAATTACCAGAAAAATTAACTCATTACTCATAACATTTCACCAATTTCACCAAACCTGTAAAGGAGACCAAATTATAGATAACAGATACAAAATATTGTATCCTTAATATTTGAAAAATTATATTTTAAATTATATATTTTCAAAAATATTAGTTTATTTAAAAATACAACAAAAATATACAATTATTTTTTAAATAGTAAAATGTTATTTAAAATGTATATATACAAAGAAGGAAGTATGATTTAAGATATTCATGGAGATGCTCCATGTTTTTGTTATTTTTTACCTGAGTCTAAAGAACTGAGGTCACATCAGATGTAATGAATGTGTAGCAACCGCAATGTTGCTTAAATCATAGTTGTCGATTTGCTCTCTGATGGGAGGCTAGCTTTCCTACATTTTGAAAACTCCTGGTTTAAACCATTACTTTTTACAACTTAAAAAATAATAGTTTTTATAGTTTTAGTATCATCAAAACGTTTTCTTGCATGTAAGCACAGATCACCAGTCAAAAAAGCTTTATATTTTGTGAAAGCAATGCAGTGTTTCTCCAAATTTACATACCCCCAAGTAGAGTTTAATACTGGTGGAGCAAATGCTTTCACTATCAAAACATGGGATGTTTTCAGTCCGGACCCTGAAGGTGCCATTCACATCGTTTCCACAATAATCCTGCAACAATTCGAAGTCAGTTTAACAAAACTTACCTTGACACAAGAACAACAACAACAAAAACACAACAAACTATACCTGAGAGAAGATGTAGCCACATTCCCCCTTAAAGGCAAATTTCTTTTTATCAAAAGTAATATAATGCCCCTCTCCATATATGGTGCAGGTTGCACCACAGTCATTTTCTGTGCATTTCCATTTCCTGTTTTTGCATGTGCTAGGATTTTAATCAATATATGAAGTTAATAGTCAAAAGAGACAGAATGGTGTGAAATGTGTAGAAATCTGGTACTTGTTGAATGTTCAAATGAAATCTCACCATGTATTACAGTCCACTTGGATATTTTCTCCTGGGTTATAGTATTTTCCATTATGGGGACAAGGACAGTCTTCCTCTTCTACACAGCCTCCTTTCCCATCTGACAGCAGGTCATTGGGACACACACATCCTGAGACGCACTGTGAACTCACCTGCGCAATATGGTTAATTTATTTACAGTTTATTTAGTTGCTTAAACGTATAAGTACTCTTTATTTAGAAGCATTAAACTGAAAGCATCTCAGTCTTACACATTCAGAATCCACTGTGTTGCAGCTCTTCTGGCACTCTGACCCCTTTTCCTTTGACTTTGCTTTGGAGCAATCGAAGAAAACCATGGGACTGATGCATGCTGATGAGAGTGATACAGCGTTTAAAGAAACTGCAATCTAAAGCATTCTGTTTAAACTAGTCTTTACTGAAGTTATTTATACTTACACTTAGCTACTGACTCTCCTTTACAAATCAATTTTCCAGAGTGGCAGGTGCTGAATAGCAAGACAGACAAAAATATATGTTAAATAAAATTAAGAGTGTAATTACAAAGTCTTTAAATTGGTATTGATTCAAAACGCAAATAAATGTTTTGTCCTTAAAATTTATTTTTATCCCCTTTTCCCTACAAAAAGTATTTTTTATACTTCAAAGCAGATACATAAATAATGGTTAATGGTTCAAAATACTGAAGTAATTTGCATTAAGTGGAGCAAACAGGTTTAGTCTGTTGGTGCAGTCAATATTAAAATGACAAGATAGTATTTCAAAACACTACACAGTTGCTCTGGGTATGTACATTTTGTTCTTCATGTGACAGCACAAAAAGAGAGGATTTCATTTTTTTCACAGTAATTAGACCACTTGAAAAATAAAGGTAAATCCTGGACTTGAATATTCCACACCATTTACATATTCCTAAAAACATTATGTGATTTGAATTAATATTTAATATTTTGTAGAAATATAATCAGTCTTATATTTCTACATACTCAAAAGTCATTTTATCTTGACTTTTGAGTATGACATATTAGTATGGCCCTTGCTGACACCTAGAAGTCCTTACCATGTTTGTCCTTGGACATTGGCCGTCTCCCCAGGCTGTACCACTGTGTTTCCTGCCTGGCAGGAGCACTCTGAAGCTGATACACAAACTCCTTCCTCATTTAGAAAAGATCCTTTAGCACAACCACAGCCATCAACTGGGGTAACTGCAACCTTGCAAGTCACGTCCGACTGGCTCAGAGAGCGGCAGGTTCGACCGCAGTGCGTCATTTTGTAATTGTACACAAGTGTCGAAGGGCATGTTGTGTATTTGTCTGTTGAAAAAGGAAAGGAATATTTGGTGCATTATTGCTTTTATTAGGCTGCGCATTTCTATCTATTTTGTTTATTTTAGACATACCGCAAACATCTTTTCTCCAGCCTTTCAGAAATACACCTTCAGCAGCACATGCATGGACATATGAGGACAAGGCGGCACACATGCAGTCTTCACTGTTTTCACAGGCACAAGTGTCATAAATGCAAGTCTGAGAAGGTAAATGACATGAGATTAGATTAAAAATTACAAGGTTTAGGAAATGAAGAGCAAAACGGAAAAAAAAAATTAAATTAGATGTGCACAGGAAGCGCTACATGCTTACAGCAAAGTACTCTTGTGGGTCTATTTTAGAATGGCAATGTGAAAAAGTCCCATTATTGTCTGACAAGAGGGAGCACCAGGTTTTTGCATATTTGTCTACAAAAGAAAAAAAGAATAAGTTAATTGTTGGAGCACTACGGGTGACATTTGGATAACTGTGTCAATGACTTACTCTTGTCTATGCTTAAAGTGCAGGGGTCTGCAAGGTCATTTTCAACATCTGGACAATTTGGTTTGGCCCGCCATGTGTTGGCAAATGCCACTGGTGTGCTTTCAGGAAGTCCACTTGTAGTTTTGAAGTCATCTTCTGAGTTATCATTGAAATCTCCACAAAGACCTACAAAATCATAACACTTAAACTTGAGCCCCAATTAAAAACACAAACACACAATTTTGAAACTCTAAAAGAATAAACATACCCATAACTTTACTCTTCAGGGAGACATCAGCTCTGATGTAGAGCTGCATAATTGGTACGACCTGAATCTCGAGATCAAGTCCAAAGTTTGTGTGGATGATGGTAAAGAATGTAGAGGGACGGAAGATTTTGATGTCATCTGCAAATGGAAAGAAATGTATAAAATCTCAAATATTTCATTTAACTTCGAGCAAATGCAGTTTGTTACATTTTCACTGAAAAAGGCACACTAAAAAACATCGACTCACCCAAGTAAAAAGGAAGTTCAAAGACTCGTTGGTTATATGAGACTTCATTTTTGTCTTTAACTTCAATTATCTTTGGGAAAACACAAGTTACTATCACAAGTCTGTAAATTTTACAGATATTTAAATCCATCTGTGACAAATATTTTACCGTGTGATTTTGATACAGCAGAGTGATGGCAGACAGGCAAGTTGATTTATCAGACCTTTCACATTTGTCGAAATCACCAAGCACAGTAAAAGCATTGTCTTCAATCTAAAGCCACAAGGTGAACAATACATTCAGATATCAAATAATTATCTGATTGGAATTCAATATAATTCAGCTTAAAAAAACAAACATTTATTTTTTATTTATTTCATGTGTTTTATTAATCTTTCTTTACCTTGGACAAAACATAGGAACATTTTCCATGGAAATTGTATGTCTTATCATCATAGGTGGAGAAGTGAGAGCCTCCCCTAATGGAACAGACAGCAGGACAGTTTGCATCTACGCAGCTCCACTCACCCTTTGAACAGGTGCTGTAAAAAGACACATTATGTTGTCAAATCACTGGATACGGATATTGAAGCATACTGTAATTGGTTTTCATTCATTCATTCATTCATTCATTCATTCATTCAGTCATTCAGTCATTCATTCATTCATTCATTCATTCATTCATTCATTCATTTACCAGTTTTGACACGCCATCATGATTGATTCCCCAGTATTGTATGTCTCGCCTTTGCGGAAACATGGGCACTCCTCAACAGGAACACATCCACTTTCTGAGATATCATCAAAGATTGTACCTTAGAGGAGACAAGCATTAGTTGTTAATTATTATTGTCACTGTTATACTAATATAATCCAGATCACATTCTGTAAGTGTCATACATGTGGGAGTGTTTTGATACTAACAGATGCACAATTCTTTTAAATAGTTTCAAGGGGTACAGTGTAAACTTGAAAATTTTAAACATTTACATAGTTTTTTTATTTTCTTCGAATCAAAAGACTCAAATATCCTATAATGTTACTGTGACAATGTTAATGTTAAAGACGTTATGAATAGTTTTTTGTAATAGATTGTACAATGAACCATTGTAATAACTTGTACAAACAGGGAGCTGCTTCAATCAAAGGTCCTATGTCATATTTCAACACTCAAAATAGTTTTACTACTCTGTGCTGTTACTTATCTTTCTAAACTGAAAGTTTGCCAACTACTGTTTCAATAAGGTAGCATGCTAGAGATGAGAACATGTAAGAGCTACCATTGTGTACTTAAAATAAATACAACTGTTAGGGCTTAGATATTGCTAAGAGTGTACATTTATAAAAGACTTAACTTGACAATCTAACTATGGAACATAAATAACAAGACAAACGTGTATCTATAAAATATTGAACGGTTGGGTTACAAATCAATATTAACTGTGAAACTAACCAGAAGGACAGAAGCAGCCGTCGATGCAGTGCTCATCACACAGCTGACTTTTCTGCCGGTATTTGCAGGTGTCAATGCAGGGACTGCCACACTCCTTATACTCCATGTTGAAAGGGCATGTTTTTTCTACTCAGAACATAAAAAATATGTATTCCAATATGTATTGCAATGTATTAAATGACTAATGTAGCTGTAGTACAAATATACAGTTCAAAACTTTAATCTCTTACCACACAGTTGTTTTGTCTTCCACTGCTTTGGCTGTCCACCTGCATGGGCGCACTGCCGGGCGTACTCAGACACAGTCGAACACAAGCATGCACTGCTGTTGCTGTTGCAGTAACAGTAGTCTTTCACACAGGCTTCCATGAAGGACTCGGAGTCAATTAGTTTGCGACAGCTTTTAAATTCAGGTCCTGACAGCAACTTCTTGCAGAGTCTTTGCTGTAAGTTTAAGTTTGTCATACGCATTAATTGAATGAAATTATCAATCTAAAACAGCTTCAAAATGTTAATTTTTTTTAAATTACCCCATCTGAACAATTCGCATTAGCCAGGTAAGAAACTACTTTACAAGTTTCAGTGGGACTATCAACTTTCCAGTTCAACGCATATTCTTCAGGACTTATGGGAGCCTCTGTGATGAGAAGAAAGATTGTCAACTTTGATACATGTGTGTCCATTTATGTGTGAAGCGTGTGCATTAAGTACATACCTGACTGGACAAACTCATCATAAAGCTTGAGTTCATTGAAGTCACCACACAGGCCGCAAGTCTGATTCTTAAATTTGGCATCTATCTCCACCTTAAATGCACATGAAATTGAGATTTAAGTCAAATTCAGATTTTCAGATGGAATCTTGTTCTGTCTGTTTACACCTGGCTTGAGTTTTGCTGTAGCTGCCTTTCTTTTAGTGCTCAGCGCGGCGCGCACAGTTGGATGAAAACCAAAGCGCAAACATTTACAAAACAGCAGTACAAACATTCTCTGACACTTGTTTAATATGCTGTCATTCAAACGTTGTTAGCTTAGCTATCAAATAACTTTTCCTTTTCAAACACATTTCATTTTCATTAAAAATGCTTCTAAATCTTTCTTGATGACCACTGATCAGAAGATATTTACATAATCTTACAAACATATAAACTTTATAACAAAGGAATTCTAACTGATAAAGAAAATTTTAATGATTGATTATGGATATTTCAGTAAAATGTGGATTTTATGCAAAGGTACAGAAATGTATTTTAAGACTACTTTAGTTTTTTTCTTTTTTTTATTCAAAGATGTGATTTAACATTATTTTATAGACTTGTGATGAGGGCCAAATATTTGCTATTTTGTCAGTCAATGAATAATCATGGGTTTTGCCTTATGTCCTGATAATGTAGGATTATTTACACGCCAATAAGGAAAACACTAAAGTGTCACAGTTACCTTTGACTAAAACCTCTAGATGTGGCTGTATAATTGGATTGCATTAAAATTTACTGGGTCAGTCTGAAATAATTTGGATTATACACAACTGAGTATGAACTCAACCAACTAGAAAACAGTAATTGGACTAAACTTATATTGCACTTTTTCCAATCATTTTGACCACACAAAGTGCTTTAGAATAGAATCACATTCACCCATTCGCACTCACAAATTTATACGCTGATATGCAGATTGGTAGGCAACTTTGGGTTAAGTGCCCAAGGACACATTGACATGAGGCAGAAGGAAGCTGTAATCGAACGTACAACCTTCCGATCGCAAAATATCTACTCTACCCACACAGCCACAGTCACCCCACAAAATATCAAAACATCTTGCAAAACAATTTCTTGTAAGCAGTATATAAGTTGAATTAAATAAAAAATTATTTAACAAAGTATACAAAACTTACCCAGAGGGAGTCCTTTTGATTCCACATTAATGTCAGACCCAACTTAGCCTCAACTTTAATATAGGACATGGTTTCCTCAATTGAAATGCCACCCTGACTGAATGGCATGGAGATACTGGAAAAGAAGAATAAGCTATTACAGTCTGTTCATAAAACATGAATCATAAGTATAATCTTCAGATCAACTAGTATCTTAAAAGAAAAAAAAACATAACCCCCCAGACCCTCAATAAACTCACGGTTCATTCATGACCATAACGGAAGTGTTGGCAAACTCCACCACAATCCCTTCCAGTTTCATCAGAATTCTGGTGATGGAGATTTCCCCGTCCACTTCCTGTCTCTGGAGCTGAATATTGAAACTCTCATAGCTGCCCTTACACTGGGATGTAAAGATGTAGTTACAGGTGGATGGAAGGTGGAAGAAATCCCCATCAAAAGTCTTGTAAAGGAAGTTCCCCCATGTGCTGCAGAACTGGTTGATGTGGGAGCCTCTCACTTCTGTTTTTTAAGGACAGTATTTTCATTATAGAGAAATTCAAAGTACACAAATAATTTTATCTGAAGAATCAAATATATTGTTTATTTAAATCTTCACCTTTAATCACTGCCATTTTTCCCACTTTTTGAACTTCTACTATAAAAAGAAGAAAGACATTTTTTCAGTTAGACAAAATTGCTAATTAAAATGAGAATAAGGTTTTATGTAGCCACTAGCAGGTATAGACAAAATTGCAAATTAAAATGAGAATAAGGTTTTATGTAGCCACTAGCAGGGATAGAGCTCTCATCAGTTCTTATTAATGTTCGTACCAGAGGAGACTGCAGATAGTCCAAGGCTTAGAAGGAGCCATGGTAGCACCCATTCCAGAAGGAGCCCGACTCCTCTCATGGTTCCTCAGTCGTCCCTGTCCTGTGTTGGATACTTGAGCCAACTACTGCTCTTCTGATGGATTATGTTATATATTCTTGTGGTGTTTACAGTTTAGGAGGGGTTAACACAATATTGTGGGTGTCAACGTTTGTGACTGGTTTCCATGAACATCACTCCCAAGAAAAGGTATTAGTTACAAATATCCTTCCTTCTTTGTTTATATAGAGAAGCATTATCAGCTGAAGCTTTGGGAAATGTTTTGCTCATTAAACAATAACATAAAAATTCGGTGTACAGTTAGAGTAACAATAGTATTTTAGGAGTACACACTTAGTGACGAACCAAAGTATTTGGCCTTGAGGGTTGTGGCGCCATTGCAACAATCCTTTGTAAAAATTGTTTCTATAAGATTAATCTATACTTTAGTGTACCATGCACTGATCAAACATTTGCTCAAGTCTGTCTTCGCCCTTCAACTTTCCCTAGTGTTATGTTTAGTAAATCCCCACATGTAAAGCAATCAGAAAGAATTGGCAGTACAATATATATATATATATATATATATATATATATATATATATGGACACTTATGCAAGTGGTTTGCAGTTGGCTTCAAGGGTGGTTTTCCATAGCCCCATCGAGTTTGCAGTTTCTCAGTCTAGAAATGTGCAGTACTAGGCACAGCCAAGATACTGCGCAGAACCCTCAAGCTCCCAGGCTTCTGGTAGAGGACCCGAGCTCAGAGGATGAAAGAGACCACCGAGGAGGGTGAGAAGGGAATAAAAAAAAAATATATATATATATTTATAGATCTGTATCTATGGTAAAACAACAATAGATATCAGGGTTTCCCCCAGAAAACCTGCTAAGCCCAGTGATTGGGGTGTCGAGGCAGTCCACCATGTTTTTGTATTAAAAGATGTTAAGTTAACAGGAGATGTAAAACTATTATTGTGTAAGTATATGTTACTGGGAAACATCTCCAGTGAAATGCTATTTAAACCCACAACTAGTCCAAAAACAACTAATTTTCACTTCAGTTTAATCCAAATTAAGTCAGCAGCTCCATCAGGCCCCCAAGAGCTTCAAGGGCCCCATAAACACTAATATTTTAAAATAGATCACAGATACATAAATGTAACACTTGTTTATTGAGATTATCAAGCCTGTTAAATTGTTTGACACAGATAATCTACACATGCATTTATACATAATATTCCGGAGCAGAGCTGCACATGTGGGAACAGCATTATATACAAACATGTGGCTAGAACTACTCTATCTAGGCATTTTAGGTAGGAGCCTCAGGCCATCATTGTATGCCACATGAAGTTTCTGCAGGCTACTTTTTTTGTATCGTCGCCACAGATGGGCCATGTAATAATGTGATTCATGAATATGATTTATCACTTTAGAGTCGAAGGAAAACTTCCTCGTCGATACATTAAGTAGTTTCCATCTTATCTGTATATAAATATATTTATATATATATATATATATATATATATATATATAGACGAAAACAAAAAA
>CAEGAF010014555.1:0-22127 GCA_903067075.1 Micropoecilia bifurca
TAACGTGTTACGTATCACGTTTTAACGTGTTACGTATCACGTTTTAACGTGATACTATCACGTTTTAACGTGATATGTATCACGTTATAACGTGATAGCGCTCGAATTTTTTTTTCCTGCGTGACAGCAATGCGCTTCCGTAGTGCAGGGCGGTCGGGAAGCGTATCGATGCCGGACCACTTACAGCTCCGGTGTTAACGCTATAAAATGAACGCTCCCTATCGTGGTATCACCATGGAGGGATTTCTTTATTTAAATGGGTTCATTTTTCAGAGGGAGACACAGTGAGGGTATAGTGATTTTAGCTACCGGTAGTAGGAGAACTGAGCTGCGCCATGAAGCTAACAGAAGCTAATAAACACTGAATAGAAGAAGAGCTGCCATCGATACAGTTGCAGCCAAGCATGTTTTAATGTTACACAATAGAGTTTTACCAAGTTGCTGAAAGTCTAAACTGGCATTGTTGTGCATTTAAGGAGTAAAGTTTACCTTCGACCAAACGCCCCCCTAAGGCATCCCAGCGCCCCCCTGTTGTAAAAATGTCCGTCAGCGCCCCCTGCCGTCCTCTGAACGCCCCCTGTTCTAATCACTTTCATGGGTCTGAAACTCATTGTGGTGGAAAACTACTTTTGCTTTGGAGGTTGGTGTGAGGACTAAAATATGAATTTGGTTTGAGAGGGCAAGTAAAATTAACTCAAAACAATCTCCTAATAAAGATAGGGATACAAACTCGTAAATGTTAGTAAATTTGTGTGTGCGTGTGTGTGTATGTGTGTGGTATTAACTCCCCACTGGTTATTGTTGTTCTGTATCTTAAAGGACAGATGGTGAACAGTTACAAAAGCGTTTTTTTTGCAGTTTCAGGAATGATGATTCAGAAAGTCATACTTCCACTACACACACCATTCAATCAATTTGTCACAGTAAAAATCCTAAAACCAGGTTTGGACAAGTTTCTGTCGCACTGGCTTCAGTGACATAATCTGTCCTTCTTTTACAAATTCATGATGCTTTTGTATGTTCTGTCGTCTCTCACTCCAGACATGCAGTACATTTCTTTTTATCATCACTCACTCATAAACATGTTGGGGAAATTAGCAATCTGGTGTCTTGATGAACAGGGCTCCACCCAATCTTGTGAAGCCATGATTTCGATTCAAATACACTTTTACTTAAATTACTCCAGATATCTCGTCAATAAAACTCACAGGTTTACGTTTTGTACATCCTGTTGTGATTCAAAGCATCAGGTGTTTATGATGTGATTTTAATCCAACAATTAGTCATATCTTCTTTACGTTTAAGGATTGCGTTGAACAAAAGAAAAACAGCTGAGTAAAGTTGTGTGGGAGGGGTATTTCTCTGTGCGGATATCATTCCTGATGTCATAACCACAACATATTCAGTCACAATTGGTGACGAATGATTAGTGGGGCTAAAATAAGATGCTAAGACGCGACCGATAGACGAGAGTTTTGTCACTTCATCAAAAATAGTCAAACTTGTGATCAGAGAGAAACAAGGATGTGACAGATGTAGACCACAGGAAATGCACAGCTATATGCAGCGTTTTCTGGTAACAGCAGAAGATGTACGTATCACAGCAGCATGAATGTCTATCAATTTATCAGGTTGCAGTTTCTTGTTTCAACACAGCGTGTTTACATGTGTTATTTAATCAGAACTGAGACGTTTTACACAATGAAGACGGCTCTGCCCCTCCCGGTGTCCACTGTTATGAAACAGTAACCGCAATGCAGTCTGGGACAAAAGGATTGAGGTGTTACAATGGGATGTTCTTTCGTGATGCAGGACTTTACGGTGTACTGATGGAAAACTGTAGTTCAATAGTGACAACTGGAGAGAACCATGCTAAACCTTAATTATTTCGTCCACAATGTACCCAATAAGCGCACAATGCCTTACAGCATGCATTTGCATTGCATCTTTTTCAGGTTGCAACAAATGCATGACAATCAGATGGCCTCAAATTGTGGTTTGGCTTATGGTAAACTTTAAAATGTGTAGACAGCAGGGCAGCTTTTGTACATGGCATGACCCAGCTTGTCCAGATTGGCACTCCGACTCCATTAGTGACTTAATCGGCAGAGCCAGGAGCCTCAGGGTAGACGTTTGTGATCTTTGGATTCCCGGCATTGACTTACGTGGAGCAGACAATTAAAAGAAAAGCTGACAGGCTTTTGTGATGCATTCATGGTGTGTTTCCAGGATAGCATGTCAAGAGGGCAAAACATGTTACAAAACAACAGGGTGTTCGAGGAAGGGCAAAAAGAGGTCAATGTAACTTTAGCTATGAAGACAATGCCATTGGTATAAATAATGAGTGATTTTAATTAGAAACATAATCAAATACAAACTAAAATCAAAGTAAAAAGTATTCAAATCATCAATTCAGTTTTACATCAATATTTAAATTAAATCTACAGAGTACAAATTACTGGGTGTTTCACAACACTATTAAACTGACTTAATTATGGAATTGCATTTACTTCAGCAGTCAGTCTTGTTATGTCACTGTCGTATGACGTCTTTTCCTAATTACAGATGTTTTTTTCTGGACTTACCTTCCTCTGCTTTGATCCATTGATCCCTTTTGATCCATGTAATGCTTCCTGTGTTTCTGTCCCAAGAGGACAGTTGCTTAACCTGCCTACTCCCCAAACCATCCACCCTATATAACAGCTGACTCCAGTGGGAATCACTACGAACCAACTCAGGAAAGAAGGATGAAGTCTCTCTGTGTCTACCTGCTACTAGGCCTCGCAGCCGCAGTCTACTGTGTGCCTGTCTCCAAAGTAACGGTGCAAGATGAAGGTTTTGCAAAGGTATGTTTTGGTTTTTTTTGTTTTTTGTTAGTTTTTCCTGGACAATTCCTTCAATTTCATTGACCTCACATTGGGTTGTGCTGTGTCCTTTCACAGGGTTACCTGAAGAGATTCTACAACCTGACAGAGGTTGTAGAAGACCCGTCGTCTCGGAAAGGAGCCGACCGAATGAGCAAGAAGCTGAGTGAGATGCAGAAATTCTTTGGTCTCAAGATAACAGGCACTCTGGATGACAACACCCTGGAGGTGATGAAGAAGCCCCGCTGTGGAGTCGCAGATGAAAAGATTGCCCTATATTCGACTTTTGGAGACGGCCTCAAGTGGAACAAAAACGCTGTCACATACAGGTGGATGGTCTGAAGAGGACCTGTACAATAAAATACGTCTTACCCAGTGATGGTACTGATGTGGTTGACTGTTGTTTTTTTGTTTTTTTTAAAAACAGGATTTTGAACTACACCCCCGACTTGTCTCCGGCAGAGGTGGATGACTCCATTCAAAGAGCTCTGGAGGTTTGGGCCAAAGTCACTCCTCTGACGTTCACAAAACTTACCAGTGGCACGGCTGACATCATGATCTCCTTTGTTCGCCAATGTGAGTGGAAGCAGATGTTCTTGCAGTCTCATAGGGAGTCATATTACATCCTTAATGGCTCCATCAAAAGGGAGAAACTAAAACAGCAAAGACTTTGCTGTGTATTACTATTCACAACAAAGATTCAGCCACTTCATTATCGGAACATTAAATACGTTTGAAATGGTTGTATCAAACAAGGTTTGCAAACTAATCAGACACTTTCTGCGAACAGCACACGGTGATAATTACCCTTTTGACGGGCCTGGCGGGACCCTCGCCCACGCCTTCGCTCCTTCTCCTGACATCGGAGGGGACGCTCACTTTGACGACGACGAGACCTTCACATTTCGCTCAAGCACAGGTATGTCTGCCATTTTATTTTGGGAAGCAACTTTGTTTTCTTTGTAGAAATTGGCCAAGACAACCATTTCTTTATGTGCTTTCCTGCTTTAGGCTACGTCCTCTTCCTGGTCGCTGCCCATGAGTTCGGCCACTCTCTGGGCTTGTCCCACTCTGAGGATCGCTCTGCTCTCATGTACCCTCTGTACTCATACAAAGACCCCAACACCTTTGTTCTGCCCCAGGATGATCTCAAAGGCATCCAGTCACTTTATGGTTAGTGCTTAATTAAATAATTACATCGCTGGGGAAAGTTCAAACCATTGTTAAGAATCTCGTAAAAATAAAAGAAATGCTGATTAAACCTAATTCTGTGAACAAGAAATTATGGATTTAAATTTATTGTGCTGAAATTGTTCACCTCTAGGCTCAAATCCTTCTGGAGACACCACAATAGTTACACCAGGTTCAAGTCCTTCTGGAGACACAACTACAACTACTACTCAGGCTCCCACCACCCCTGATGTCTGCAGCTCACCTGTGGAATTTGATGCTGTCACTACCTTGAAAGGAGAAATGTTTTTCTTCAAGGACAGGTATCACACATCTAACCCTCCATGGCAAAATACTGAAATCTAAATCAAAACTTTGAAGTGCCTCGTTCCTTAGCATTAGCAGCTAATGCTAATGTTCGTGTCTCAGCTACTTGTGGCACAACATCTCCCAGAGCCACACGCCCCAAAAAAGTCTCATCTCGAGCTTCTGGCCCAACGCCCCAGCAAGTGTTGATGCTGCTTACGAGAACCCAGGGACTGGCAAATTCTTTCTTTTCAAAGGTAATAATCCTCCCTTGACATTCACCGGATTAGTCCTATTTCACAGTTAGTCATTCACTGATGCCCCCGTTTTGTTTAAAGATTCTCAAGTATGGGCCTTCTCTGGAACCCAGCCGGTACCGGGCTACCCGAAGTCCCTCTCTGAATTCGGTCTGCCGAGTTTCATGACGAAAATCGACGCTGCTTTTTACAATACTCGGACTGGGAAAACCTACCTTTTCTGGGGGGGCTACTTCTACTTAACGTGAGTCAGATATGCACTGAACTCCCATTTTAAACACGGAACATTTATTTGCCCTTGTTTTATGTGTCTGTACTTTATTTTTTTCATCAGTTACGATGAAAGCAGAAAGGCTGTGGAATCGTTTTCCTGGGTGAGCGTGACGTTTTCCGGAATGAACAGCAAGGTGGCAGCAGCCACCGAGAAAGAAGGTGAATTAAAGCATCTGCATTAACATCTAAGGGAATATTATCTTTACTGTAAATGCTAGCTTGCACAAATGCTCATTTGTCAAGTTTTGTTTTCTGAGTCACCCTAACAGCTGTAATACAACAGGGGAATGAAATGGCCAGGTGTACCGACTTGAACTTGCATCAACTTGCATATAAGCCTCCTATGATGACCACAATGCCCAATATTTAAACTTTAAACATGACTGACAGGAACAGCTGACTCATTCTGCCATGTCAGCAGTTTTTCCTCATTTTGGTCATGCTGCACTTATCAAACTCAACTTTAATACTAAATATGGGCATACAAGCCATCCAGCCATATAAGTTCAGGGGGGGCATGTCTGATGAATTAGATCTTATTTCCAGGCATCAATGAGTCTAACCTTGAGTCTCTGTTTTTCAGGTTATGCTCACATCTACAGTGGCCCCAACATGTACATGTATGACCTGGGGAGTGGGAAGTTGCTACATGTGCTGAAGAGCACCTACCTGCTTGGCTGTAATTAGCTTGCGGCGGTTAATTTTTGTCATTACGTAGCTTTTCATCCTATCTAAGAATGTACTTCCTTTTTCCTCTTCTGAATAAAAAAAAAAATAACCAAAAAAATAAAAAATGTCATCAATTAGTTGGAGCTGTAAACACTATTTGTCCAATGAAAGTGAATAAAGAATAAAGAATAATCATTCAATATTTAATGGTCATCATTTCTTTTCACAAGAAGATTCCCACATTTTTATTTAGGGGTATTAGCAGAGTGAGCTAAAAACACAAACCATTTTATTTGTAAAAATGAAAGTAAGACGCTTCCTTTTTCTTCCACTTGACAGCATCGTACTACTTTGCATTGGTGTTTCACAGAAATTTCCAATAAAACATACGCAAAATTAGAAATCCAACACGGTTCAAGATGAAGACAGATGTTTGAGAAGCACCACTTTGTCTAAGTCTTCATCATGTTCTCCAATGTGCAGCTGGTAAATGACAAAAATATAAGAGGTGATGCCTTCCAAGGAGTTCAGTGCCAGTTTGAACTGATGGAAAATGAATAATCAAATGAGTCAACAGAGGAAGCAACAGCGTTGATGTGTTTTCTGTCATATGTTCTGGTCTCACAGCTCCCTCTGTACTTCACTCTAAAGCATTTCTCTTTCCCCAGATCTGTGGAGGCGATCCCGATCTAAATGAACACCTTTCTTTTGTTTTAATCGCAAGTTTAAAAAAAGTGAAAGTTTTTCACTGCTCTAAAAGAAGGAAATACAATTATCTTAAATTAGTGCTGTTTTCTAAACAAGACGATCCTGATTTAAAATGACAAAATACCTTTATCTTTCTCCTGGTTTGAAATGTTTCCTGACCTGCCCATTTCTCTCTTGCAGAGGTTAAATCACAAAACCAAAACATAATTTAATTAAGGAACTAACAAAGTAACTAAAGTCTATTTTGAACCCAAATTACTCAAGAATCAAGTGTGCTTTTTGTTGTTCTCCAAAAACACATTGCACACTACATACAACATAAGTTTATACTTATTGAGAAAAAAATAGATACATTACTAATTTTCCAAGCAAAATCAGTTCTTTGATTCCTAATAAAAGGCCAGTTACTTGACATGCAACCATCTTGATCTGACCTCTGCCTTTTGAATAATATGCCAGTCAAGAATGAAGGACAAGCTGGACTCTTTCGCCATTTTGATGTAATCTGCCACCTTTTTACTTTAAAATCTGTACAAAAGCAATTTGTTCCAATCGTTCCCATCAAATTCTGTTCAAATTCAGACCACTGTGATGGAAAAATTACTGTCGAAAAGGGACAGTAGGAAGCGTCACGGACAAATAAGTCTCTTACACTCACAGTGGTAATAATTTACAATCTAAAAATTCACATTGTATTGTTTTCAGTCGGTCTTCTTTGTGAGTACAAAGTTTGATTTACAATAATTTTCTGAGGAAATCCTAGAAGTGTGATTTGTCTTTGTGCATGCTTTAAGTTGAATTAAAAAGGTCACTCTCAAGCACAATGTGTGTAGATGCTGCCTGTCAATGTACTGTAGGAACTACAGAGGCCAACATTTCAGACTGAGACTGAAATATGACACCTTAGACCCAGGAGTTATGCAAGTGAAAGATTTTAGCGTCATGTTTTCTGCCCTCACGAAGCCCTTAACAGGGTATTTGTTGGCATGTGAATCAGTGTGATAAAATACATTTTACTTGTAAAAAATCCTTTTTCTGAATTCTTCCAGCCAATAGTTGGCAGTTAATCAAAACAGGTCTGTTCAACCACTTGAAAGAATGTCTTATTGCCCAGTTATGCAACTCGTGCTGCCTCCCACTTTCACTTAAGCTCTTCATGTGAAGAAGACCTGAAAGGTTCTCCTTTGCTTTTGTGTTGGAAGGAAAATGCAATGGATTCGACGAACGCTGTGAAAGCTGTGATGATTCTGGTGTGTACAGCGACCTGTGGAGCCATGCCCACCTCTTCATCCCATCAAGAAAATCTCTCCAAAGCCCAGGTAACAAAGAAAAGCTGCATTATGCCTCTGTGGCTCGTGTTAAATCTAATCAAGATGTCAACTTGAAAGCCTGTGAAATGGATAGAAAAAATGTTTTCTATTATTAAACGTATTTAAGCCTGTTTAAGAACAAATCATGTTCTCAAAGACACCTTTGAATATAGATATATATTTTATTTGGACGGTTATTTGGGGCATTGACAATCCAAAATCATTTTCAGAAATTTTAAGATTTTACATTCCTATATATGTTGAATGTGAATGTATTTTCTGTATTACATTTTAGCTGATATGATTCACCTTTAAAAAAAATGAAGATCAAACCTAAACAGAGTCATTGAGCTCAGATTTGAGTGCTAATTTGCCAACAATTTTGATTTAGTACCGTGACCAACATCATTTGGACCCTACAAGCTTTTTAACTGTGCGCAGACTGGCAGGGTTGCACTGACCCTGTGTGTGCTTTCGCCAGTTGTTTTTTTTGCGTGCGTGTGTATATGTGGTTTTGGTAACTGATGGTCTGATGGGAAACCCCCATTTTCCCAATTTACAACCGTGATATCTGCCACACTCCTCCTGAACATCGAGCTCATGTTAGACAGCTGTTAAATACAGAAAATCTCGACTAGAAATAATTTTTCTGTCATCGCTCTGGTGCCCACTCATTGCGGCGCCCCTATGTGTTGCATATATTGCATACCCACAACTGAGATAACCTTAGCAAAAATGTAAATGTTTGTTTAAGATAATCTCCATGGCATGACTGGCTTTCTATTTCACTGGCCTTCTTAAAATGTTTCCAGAACTACCTGTCTCAGTTTTTCTCAGAAGTCGGGGTCGCCTCTCCCTCCTCTGTCGTGCGTAGTTCTCTGGACTCTTTCAATGACACGTTAAGAAAAATGCAGGAATTCTTTGGTCTGGAAGTGACAGGGCAGTTGGACTCTAACACTCTGGAAGTGATGGCTCGCCCCCGCTGTGGTTTCAATGACATGGCCAGATTCGGCCACTTTGATGGCCGACCAAAGTGGAACAAGGCTGTGGTCACGTACAGGTACTACAATCAGAATCCCTGTGTGAGGGTCATCCAGATGACAGAAACACTTATGGACACATTACTGTCTTATCCTAACACAGAATTACCGACTACACACCAGATATGAGCCAAAGCGGCATCGACTCCACCATAGCCAAAGCCTTCAAGCTGTACAGTGATATTATTCCTCTGGATTTCCAGCAGTCTGACAGTGAAACAGCTGACATCATGATTAAGTTCAAGTCTGGAGGTGACCATGTTCCACAAGTTTGTTGGTCTTTTTAATGTGCTTGTTTTAGTCTTAATCCACATCTAATTTGAAAAGCAGACCATGGGGACTTTGCTCCGTTTGACGGTCAGAATGGTGTACTGGCACATGCGTTTTCTCCTGGAGAAGGCAATGGAGGGGATGCCCACTTTGACGAGGATGAAAACTGGACTCTGACCTCAGAAGGTAAAGAATGAATTCATTCAGCTTATTGTTAGAAAACATTTTAAAGAGCTTCACTTTTACTGAAACATTATAAGACGAGATCCAAAAGTGCGTGCCTCCATCTATCCATCCATCTATCCATTGAGGGCTTATTAGAGACCAAGTCATGTAGAGTCTTGGAAGGGGCTCCAGATCTTCCACTCCCCAGTTACTCCAATGAAATCTGGAGCAAGTTGTTAGATATAATCTATCCAAATTTTTCTGAACCAAGTTTTTCTCCCAGAAGGATGTTTGCTAAAAACCTCTATGATGAAGACGTACGTTAGCCAAAAGCCATGAGGTCAAAAATATTTAGCAGTCTGGAGCCTTTTCCTGAACTTTCACGATTATAGGACACCATGGTATCAAAGAAGCAAGCTGAAGAAGTGAATTGAACTGGAGACTATGAATTTTTCCCAATTCTAACTAACCAATGAAACCATTGTAGCAGCGTCTTGTCGCCCTTGGCAGCCTTGGCGGTCCCGATCACCAGAATACAAATCTGAAGAGACTTGATTCTTGACCTCTCGCTATCAGTTCAGGGTATTTCTGGTGTATTTTTGTTCTTCATTTACTCCCAGGAAGACTTCCTACATTTTTACATGTACCAAAAAAGGCTTGTTCTTCCATTTCCACTAATAAACAACCAGACAGTTTAACAGTGCACGTCAAAAACCGAGGATCCCCAAAATTCATCGACAAAAACGCTAAAAACAATTATTTCACTTTGAGGGCAGAGAAATCTATCCCTCATGCAAGATTAATATTTTGAGATTTGATTATGGTTCTGTTTTTACCTATGTTAACCTCAGTAGTGTGTTTTTGCAGGAGCCAACCTGTTCTTAGTTGCTGCACATGAGTTTGGCCATGCGCTAGGGCTGGTTCACTCTCAGGATGAGACAGCCCTGATGTTCCCCACCTACAAATATGTGAACACGGACGGATACACACTGCCAGATGATGACAGGGAAGGTGTGCAGGCTCTTTACGGTAAGAACTAATCGACTGTAGACACTCGAGAACATTGAGGAATGAAGCAGAATTGAATTCTTCTGATAACCTGCTCTTCCAATGTTCCTCTCTTAAAGGAGTCAGATCAGATATTCTCCCAAAACCGCAGCCTGAGCCAACATCAGAACCTCCTCCGGACAGGTGCAACAGGGACCTGGTGTTTGATGCAGTGACCACAATAGAAGGGAAACTTTTCTTTTTTAAAGACGGGTGAGGCTTTTCCTACAATAATTTAACTAACTAACCTAAATTCTAATAAAGAAACAACAACAAAATTGCACATATTGCCACAAAGTTTGGGGTTTCTGATATTTTTTCCACTAAATTGTAATTTTATCTTAATTTTTCATTTGATTTATTTTAATTTTTTTTGTCTAATTGCTTTTTTTCAGATATTTCTGGAGAAAGGGCGGCCGGTGGGAGGGCATCACCAGGCATAAAATTCAGTCTGTCTGGCCTGGAATCCATAAAGTTGACGCAGCTTATGAGAATAAGAACAGGAATACCGTCATTTTCTTTGAAGGTATGAATTACCTGTAAATAAAAATGTAATGTTGAGGAATCAATAAATAGACAAATAAATAAGGAATGCTAGTCTAACATAATCCATAACCTTACCTTATTGTCTCAGGGAATCAATACTGGCAGTTTCGGGGTAAAACCGTCCTGCCTGGTTATCCCAAACGTCTCAGCGACTTCGGCTTCCCTTCGTTGGTCACCAAAGTGGATGCTGCTGTTCATGTGTCCTCTATAAGCAAAACTCTTCTCTTTGTAAACAACAAATACTGGAGGTGAATGATGCAACAAGTAGGCCTAAAATCAAATCCAGAAAGTACTTTGATTTAAAATAATTTTCTCCGCACAGCTACAACGAAGGGCGGCGCAGAATGGACCGTGGCTACCCCAAATTCATCCACAGGCATCTGCCTGGGGTTGGTCACAGAGTGGATGCTGCTTTTGAGAACAGAGGTAAGGGCTCGGTTAAAGGTTAGTCACTCTGGCAAAATCATGCTGTGGTTCAACACAATGTCAGTGACGCGTCTGAACCGTTGTAGGTCATCTGTACTTTTCCTCCGGCTCAAGACAAACGGAGTACCACTACCAACGAAGAAGAGCACTTCACACTCTGATGAACTACTTGTGGCTGGGTTGCTGAACACCTGTTCTGTATTTCACTCAGGATTATGTTCTCGCTCACTAGAAAATCACTTTTTTTTGTTTGTTTGGAGAGAAGACAAGTAAAAACATCTACATGTACTTTGCTACATATACAATAATGTTGTAAATCTTGCAGCATTATTATAATCTTGCAGTGGACAAAAATACCATTACAATTCTTTTGTTGGGAAGGTTGTTTTGACATGGCAACTACCAATGTAGTAAAAAAATGATGCAGTTTTAAATTGATTTTGTTTTGTTTTTTTCATGTAATAATTACAATGAATCTACTTAAGAGACAAGTGCCATTAATATTTTTTATAGGTTGAGAAAAATATATATATTTTTATTTTTTTTACTTAATTTTCCACATTATCAACAAGCCAAGGGAGAAAATGTGTATATTGTTCTTTGTTTTTATATTTACTTTAGAATATAAAATCAGAAATAAAATGATTGGTGTTAAAAAAAAAAAGACAGCTGTTGAAGAAATAGAAAAGTGAAGGTGGTTTTTTTTTCGAAGGGTCGTCTAACATTTACGGCTCTAAAAGAGTTTTAGTCAGTTGGACTGAGGGATTATGAAGGTTGTAAACCTCTGGAATAAAAAACATCACACAGGTGCCCACCTGCCAACCTCAGAATAGGTTGACAAATAAAAAAAAACAAAACACCATCTAAACACTATCTAACAACATCTAAGAAAAAGTGGGATTTTCCTCATTAAAATTTCTTGTGGGGGGGGAACCTGTAGGGCAGAAGAATTGAACCTGCTGCTTCTCATCAAAAGCTTGTCTAAGAGTTCAGATACTCCTGGAAGCCAAAATAAAATATAAGCAATTGTTTTGTGTATGTTTCAGTAAAATGGAGCACCTATTTCTCATCTTGTCTCTTTTTATTTCTATTTTATTTTGTTTCCTTCACGCTATAGAGGAAAATATCTAAATGAATAGTGAATATCAACAGTTGGATAAAGAACAGAACGGAATGCCAAGAAACATGCTGTGATTAAACTACAGTAACCATAATGCCAAGCGACTGATGACGTCTTCGAAACACACCCCTCTCTGCATTGGCTGGTGTTTTCTTAACCCTTTGCAGTGCGCTGCTTGACTGAAGGTGACGCTGTCCTGCTTTGTTTTGTCTTTGAGGCTAAAATGTCTTCCGGCAGACTGTTAACCGTGCAGGCTCGGACGTGTAAGCGCCTGGTAAGTGACAGTGTGAGAATGTCGATAAAGTTTCTCGCATATTAGCCAAAATAAAGCCATTTTAGCACCTCTATGGCAACAGAAGGCCGTAGTTTGGAGCAGCTCTGCTAAGTGTTTACTGTTTAAGAAGCGTCCTTGGAGAAACTTTGACAGTCTGACCGCAGCAGAAAAGGTCATTGTGTTATTTAGGTTCACCGTGAATCATAGCACTAATAAAAAACAACAAAGACATATACAATTAATAAGTAAACTGCCACTGTACATCTTACTTAGCATGAAACTTAGCATTACTTTGTAATGGGGCTGCAGAGCTGCTTCTACTTGTATGTAGTTTCTACTTCTAGCTCTATGGCAACCCCGTCATGCATTTTATCCAAAGCTACAGCATTGCTTTTATTTATAAGTTTTGACCTCGGTAATACAACGGGTAAAGTTGGAATGCAATTCTAAGCTTCCCATGTGGCTCTTGACAAAAGGGATGTTTCGTAGTATTTAGTAAATCTGGATCACCTTTACCGACTATGGCCCCAGATTACAGGAAGAATGGTACAAATTTGGCCGGCCTGCAAACGTGATTTAAATTGTGCAGAAGGATTACAGAGATCAATGTTGGGTCCCAGATTTCCCGCGGTTCATCAATTTAAAAATAAAGCCGCAATTGATATTTAAATGACGTAAATTGGATTTCATTGCTGTAGTTCGTGTCAAATAAATAACTGTTAACGTGTTAAAATAACTGTTCACATTTATTATTTTTTTCCAATTGTTTACCTAATGCCTCTCACTGTAACGTCACGCGATAGCGGAACCAATGAAAGCGATGCTGTTGCGGGCGGGACTCAGAGCAGATGCACATCGTTGTTGTAGCAGTAGAAGTGATTGTTTTGATCCTGGACCAGATGGGAAAGTGTAAATTCAACGAAAATTGGCTGTTCAACCAAACATTTTCAACATGGCTGCGACCGGTACCAGCGAATATGTACGTAGCACGTTGTATTTTGTGCAAAACATTTTTTTCAAACTCGGAACGATGGGAAAGTGGAGTCACATATGCGAAGCATGAGACACAGAAGGGCAAAACCGAGCTGCCAACAAACACAAAGTTTTTCCCAGTTCTGTTCCACTCTCGTCTCTCCATCTCGGATATCAACTACAGAGACAGCAGCGCCACATTTCCGGACATTGTTCAGGCGTCACGCCTACACTGAGAACAGAGGTATTGCAGACTTTGAACACTGAGAGAAAACACCAAACATGCATGTAAAATGAATGAGTTACAGACCTGTTCCGTGAAATGTCTCCAGATTCTGACATTTTCCACTCGTTTGCACGCAGAGATGGTCTCCATCAGCAAGTTTGTATTAGCTCCGTACATTGGAGTCCTCGACTCAATTGTCCTGGGTTCGATTCCCGGTGTTGGCCCATTTGCTGCATGTCTTCCTTCCCCTTCTGTTTGTCCACTGCTCAATAAAGGCCATTTGAGCCTAAATTTTTTTTTTGTGGAAAATTCAGAGGAGCTTGTTGCGGATTTAAAGAAATACAGCCTTGTTTTTATGTTTGAGAGCCTCAACAAGTCCACAAAAACAAAATAACTGGTACAACACAAAGTATTTGCATCTTTTAAATCATTTCACTTTCGGTTTTTTAGTGTAATAAGATGAGATTTATACACCGATTTTTAGTCAGATGTCTTTAGTGCACCAAACCAGCTATATATAAATTTTATTGAGCCTGAGAGGTTGACCCAAACCTTGATATAGCTGAGAATAGACTTTTCTTTCCATCTCTTTAACCCCTTTTTAATTTTTAAGCAGTCATTTTGTTTGTGATTTTAGATTTTAAAATGTTTTTTTCCCCTCACTAATTTGGCTTATGTGACAAAAAGTTTGCACACGTCCCAAGTCGCCTTAGTTCACCCGAGTAAAGCCTAAGCGCAGCCGCTTCTTATGTTTACAACCTCACTTTTACAAAACAAGCCTTCAAATGCATCCTTGTAAGTTCTAAATCTTTCATGAATTGTTTGGATTGTCATATTTTCCATGGTCTTGTCATTGTAGGCTCACAATTACTTTTCCAGAACCTACACATCACGGACTTCGCTTAATGTAAGTACAGCTACAGGCATCGTAAACAAGCTGTGTTTGTATCACATTTTTAACATGTAACAGTCTGTCAGTTTTATGTAAAAACATAAATAAATAAATTGTGTGCTTGCAGGAAGTCGTCATCGTCAGCGCAGTGCGAACTCCAATGGGCTCCTTCAGAGGCAGCCTGGCAGCAGTTCCAGCCACCAAACTGGGCTCCGTTGCTATTAAAGGAGCCATAGAGAAAGCAGGTGTGTCCACACGCTTGGTTCCGTCTGTGAAAGTTTGCGCCAAAATTTGATGCAGGATTTTTGTTTTTATTTGAAAGTGAAACCAAGATTGCTCAGTTGAAACAAGGTGATGAGTTGACCTTGTTTCCTTCAGGAATTTCTCCTGAAGAGGTGAAGGAAGTTTACATGGGCAACGTGCTTCAGGCAGCGGAGGGCCAGGCTCCCACACGACAGGCCCTGCTGGGGGCAGGTAAGGTCATGTTGGTGCTTTTCTTGTAAAACGAAGAAGAACAAAAACTAAAATGAAGGAGGGGGAAAAAAACATCATTTATTTTTAATAACTGTCCAGTTTAGATGTTGAAATTATGCCCTTACACTGCAGTATTTTTTTTGTCAAATTATATGTAGTTTCTATGTTTGTCTTTGCGATACATCACGATAAGTTAGATTGCAGTAAATATAGCTCTTCATGCTGCTCAGTGTTTTTGTTTTTTCAAACCGAAACTTGCACAGTAAAAAAAAAAAATACTTGCCTCTGACTTACACAGCCTCAGTGTTAAATGATAAATAAGGTGGATACATTTAGTAACAAAAAACAAACCCTGATATCCCAAATCTATTCATTCACTTTTAATTTTTTTTTAATGCGTTTTTGAGGTATCGGCTCAGACGCAGATATCGACCAATATCAAAAATCAAAGGACTCACCACTAGTTGAGTTTATTGAACTGATGGAAATGAAAATCTTTTCATGTTTTTGTTCCAGGTTTGACAATTGGTACGCCAGCAACAACCATCAACAAAGTGTGTGCTTCTGGGATGAAGTCCATCATGTTGGCGGCACAGAGTCTGATGTGTGGACATCAGGTAAGACAAGTGAGGCTAACGACAACAAAGTCCAGTTTTACCACGTTTTTTTGTTGTTGTTTGTTTTCTTTTGAGCTGCAGCTTCACTATCTGATGTTCTGCAACAAGAATGCAACTCCTTTGCTGCATTTCAGAATAAAAACATGTCTGTGTGTGTTCAGGATGTTATGGTGGCAGGAGGCATGGAGAGCATGTCCAACGTGCCATACGTGATGGCCAGAGAGGCGCCGCCCTACGGAGGCGTGAGGATGGAGGACCTCATTGTCAAGGACGGCCTCACGGACGTCTACAACAAGTTCCACATGGTGACCGTTGGAGCAAAATCATCTCAGTCTGTGGGCTATTTTTTGTTTCGCTGCGTCACAACGCTGCCGTGTGCAACTTCCACAGGGCAACTGTGCAGAGAACACGGCGAAGCAGTGCAAGATCAGCAGAGAGGAGCAGGACGACTACGCCATCAGCTCCTACAGCCGCAGCAAAGCGGCACACGAGTCCGGCGTCCTGGCCAGGGAGATCGTCCCAGTCAGCATTCCACAGAGAGGTGCGGCAGCGCCCAGAGTGCGCTGCTCTCGGCAGGAAGTGGCGGTTAAGTTCCACCGGGCTGACGTTTCTGTGGTTCCGTAGGGAAACCAGACGTGGTGGTGTCTGAGGATGAGGAGTGGAGGAGGGTGGACTTCAGCAAAGTGCCCAAACTGAAGGCAGTCTTCCAGAAAGAGAACGGTAAAGATCACAACCGATATGTGTCTCGGCAGAAATGGCCTGATTTTGGCTGAATGGTTAATGGCCTGCTGATCAGCTGTTCTTCATTCATTTAAAGCTGCAGTATGTAACTTCTATGAAAAATATATATTTTTGTACATATTTGTAGATACTGTTACAGTATGAGACAGGTTATCTGTGAAAAAATCAAGCTCCTCTGCCTTCTCCCTGTGCTAAATAGAAACAACCAATCAGAGTCAGAAGCTGGGTGTTAGCGCTGTCAGTCATGTATGTGTGTGTGCCACTTCAATACAGCTTCTCTCTATCAGCAGAGCCTGTTGTGGATGCTAAGGCTAGTTAGCGTGACTGCAGATAAATGGGTTTTCCTGTAACAGTAAGTTGTTTTTCTGTCATAAGCTCATTTAGCAGCACGTTCACAACGTTGACTAAGTCCCTCCTACTGGTTCTGATTGGTTGTTGACGGGGAGCAGTGCATTTCTTTAGATGGCAATAGCAGCACAATCTTTCTACAGATTATTTTTCTCATACTGTCACAACATAGGAATAATTTTCACAAAAGAGGAAAAAACATATTTTTAGAAAAGTCACATACTGAAGCTTTTATGATTTCTGCTTCTGTCCAGGCACGGTGACGGCGGCTAATGCCAGCACGCTGAACGATGGAGCAGCCGCTGTCGTCCTGATGACGGCAGACGCCGCAAAGAGACTCAACGTCACGCCGCTGGCCAGGATCGTCTGTAGGTGCCAAACGCAGCGAGTTGAAGGGATTGTCTGTCAAACTTGCATCTCTGATGATCCGCGATTTCTTCTTCTTTTCTTCATAGCTTTCGCCGATGCGGCGGTCGCACCCATTGACTTCCCCATCGCTCCGGCGTACGCTGTACCAAAGGTGGGTGGAAGGTGGAGTCAGCTAATCTTATTTTCTAGGGTTAAACCAATGAGGCAGAAAAGTTTTTAATGAATGCTTCTGACTTTATTCATAATCAGAAGTTTAGCTGCACGATGGCTTCGATTCACACAGCAGGTCTTGATGCTCCATTCTGACATTCTTCCAAAATCCTATTTTTGTGCAAGCATTCATTCTAGTATTTAAGCGTGACAGTTCTGTTTGAACGGTTCACGACCTCAAAGTCTACATGAGCAGAAGAACGTAACCATCACACAGCAGCGCCCTGTTTATGGTAGTAATAATGGACGCCGCAGTCTGTGGTTCGATTTTTATCGTTATCGAGCTACAGGAGCCGATGGCATCGTCACAAGATCCTAACGAGACGAAGGAAGACAAGAAAATTATTTGATTGATTTCTAACGGGCTTTTAAAAACACAAAAACATTTGATTTTGTTTGATAACCAAGATCAAATTTAAATGTTTGCGTTCGAGATGGAATTTGTTCAAATAGAATTGCATTTTATATTACTATACATAAACCGGATGTTTATGTATTCACTGTAAATCTGCACTAAATAGACAAACCTGGTTGTAAAAGATTTGTCAGATTCAAAATTAAGCTGAAAGAAAAATCAGAAGACAACTTTATTCAGAAAACGTAAACCTGTGGTTGCAGGTTCTGGACGCAGCTGGACTGAAGAAGGAGGACATCAGCATGTGGGAGATCAACGAGGCCTTCAGCGTGGTCGTGCTGGCCAACATCAAAATGCTGGACATCGACCCGGCAAAAGTCAACGTCAACGGAGGAGCTGTTTCTTTGGGACACCCAATTGGGTAAGAGGTCATACAGACGGTGTACAGAAGAATCCACTTCTTGGATCACTATCCACATTCAAGACTGAAAACCAGCTCCTGGTTCCACAGAACACCAACCTTAGGATCTGTTCACCTTCACAGAGTTGATATTTTTATATTATAAAGGAGCTAAACCATCCTGATAGTTTTGTATCCCATCATAAGTTTCCAGAATAGAATGAATGGAACATTTTTGATTTTATTTGTTTTGTTTATTCCAACTTAATTGTCATGTTTTTATGTCACCACAAGATGGCAGTATTGTACCAACTCGTTAGCCTAGAGAGCTGCTTTTTATTCAAAATACAATAACAGCTTCTGTTAAACTCGTTGATGAAAGAAGGAACTTTTTGTCTATTTTTAGCAATCAAACCTTTTGAGACTGAAGAAAACGTATTTTTCTTTTGCATTTACAAAACCTGAAAACCTACCTGCTTGAAATTTTTCAGGATGTCTGGGGCGAGGATCGTGGGTCACATGGTGCACAACCTGAAGTCGGGTCAGTACGGACTGGCAGGGATCTGCAACGGAGGAGGCGGAGCGTCTTCCATCCTCATCCAGAAGTTGTAGGGACAAGAGCTGAAGGAAGCCGTCCGTTGTTTCCTGCTTTTACATCGTCTGGTAGCCAGTTTCTCCGAATGGTTAGAACATCAAGATGACTGTAAAGAGTCCATTTGTTACAACTTTAGTTCTAGGGGCCTTAATCAAACAAAACATTACACTCAACCCTCATACCGTCATGACTCCAATGTTCCCAACACTCCCTTGTTTGATGGAATGTCTTGTCAAAATCACGGATTAATATTTAAGCTGTGAAAGGATGTGATTAAATAGTTTTTCAAAGTGTTGTGTGGTTATTGACTGCAGAAACTTAAAAGGTACTCATGATGCAGTTCATAAGCCTGCCACTAGAGGCTTCAGTTGAGTTTTTTTCCCCCAACACGTTTCAGGTAATTATGTGCCAGAGATGAACCAGTTTGGATGGAACATATAAATCGAGAAGATGAGATGAAATTGGTTCTCAATTGGTTCCCAGAAAAAGGGAATGAAAATGTATGGTTGTTAAAAGTCTTTTTTTTTTCTTTAAAAGCTCTTAACTGTTCCAACAACCTGATTACATTACATAATTAACTGGCTTTCCTGTGAGAAAGTATTGAGTTGAATTGTTTGAGAGTTGGTCCATCTGTGAGGTAAGGAGTCTAAAACGGTGAAGAATAAAGCTTCCTGGAACAGAAGTAACAAGCTACCTAAGAATGAGTTGGTAACAATATTTCCCCATGAAATGTGTTGGAATGAAAATCATAAGTTGACCCAAAAATAAACAGCCAAAGTAAAGATACTCAACAAAAATGTAATTAACTACTGTATTCAAGTAAATACGGTCCACCACTGGGTTTCACACACTCATGACTCTCTACTTTAAGTTTATTTATGTACCTCATCTCATCAACATGGCAGTTCAAAGTGTTTTACACCACAATAAACTTCTTATAGTCATCAGTTATGAAGCCAACAACAAGCATTTCACTTTGTTAAATGCCATTAGAATCATCAAGCAAACATGTTGATCAATGTTCCACCCACTACTAATCAAAGGTAACTTGATTTGGGGCCCAAATTTAAAGGCAGTCAGTGTTTTGGTTGTTTTGCAGTTTTCTGGAAGTTTGTTCTGTGGTGGATCGAAGCTGTATTCTGCTTCTCACCATGTTTGGTTCTGGTTCTGTGGAGGCAGAGCAGACTACCAGAGGATCTGAGTAGTCTGGAAGGTTGGCATGTCAACAAAACCTTAATGTACTTTGCTGTTCGGTGATTTATAAACTAATAGAAGTATTTTAGAAGTTTTGTTAGAGTGGTCAGAAAGGAAAGCGAGTAACGAGAGGAAGGGGAAAGCCATGCAACAAACATCAACAAGCCATTTATAAAAGTTTTTTTAAAGTCTATTCTCTGACCTACAGTGTAATGATTTTAAAACTGGGGTGATGCTCTGCTATCTTCCTGGTTTTAGTGAGAACGGGAGCAGCAGCTGCTTGACCAGCATGGAGCTGATAATCTTTGGTGTTCTGTGATTCTTTGGAATCATACTTTTAAAAGGGATTTTTTTTTTATTCTTTCCTGATCCATCCTTATCTGCTTTCATTCTGCATTGATTATTATGGATTTTATCCTCTGCTTTTAGTTAGAAAGCTCTTTATAAATAAAGTTATTAAAGAATGACCTCATTAATTGAACTCCACGAGTCCTTTTGATCGATGACTCAGTTTGCCGGTTTTTATTGGCTCTGCCACACCTACTAATCAAGAGGTGTTATCGTCCATATTGTCCATAAAAATCATTTTCAAAGTGACAGATTCCAAAAATATTATCTTGTAGTTTGAGTAATTTTTCATAACATTTTAAAAAAACATACTCAATCTTAAAGGCAGTACAACCTAAATGAAACGGCAAGAAATAGAAATGACATTGTACATGAAATAATCTTTAATAACAGATCAAAATAAAAAAGACAACTTGTGAGAAAAACATAGTAACATTTAATATTTCTTAACTACAAAGCTGAAAAATATGGGGCACCCATGTAATTTTATTATAGAACTATAACAAAAAGCCCTCCGAAGAGCTGGAACTGGTAAGAAAGAAATTATCTACAATAAAACTGGTCCCATATGGCTAAATCCAGCCTAGTCACACAAAAAAAACCATAACACCCAAAGCAACATACAGCCAAGTTACCGTTTTCATAGAATGAAGCCTACATTTTAAGACATTTCTTGTGTTGTCATGGGAATGTCTACTACAAGAGGGATTGGCAAAAAAAAATGCCCCAAATTAAATATCTATTTTGCGAACTAAATATTTATTTTCCAAACTAAACATTTAATTTTCAAGCAAAATATTTGGCTTAATAGCAACCTAAATATTTAGATGATATGCAAATTAGCTTGCCGATAAACGGAAGTGGAGTGTCAAAATAAAAGCTGAGTTTTGCGGACTTCTATTAAATTCTGTTGGTGGCGGAAATGGGTCGTCTCAGGCGTATCGTAGGTAAAGTTCGTTTTTTAATATGTATGTGATCGATTCTTTTTCTCTTGGCATGTCCAAGATGTTAGTTGAAAACATATGGCGTGATTTTTAAGCAACTATCCAGATGTTTATTCATGTTTCCATAGCAACAGTTTTCAACGTCCACCATTGCAGCCAAGCCAGAACACTTCCGACTCATGTTATATTCACATTTTTGCTGCTTTAGTTTTTTTTGTAAAACAAGCAGTTTTTGGACTCATTTTCACATACATAATTTTGTTTTACGAATGAATAAACAGGAAGTCTTAAACTTCCATTGCGGCTCTAAAGAAATGTAAGAGTAAATTAACAGGAACCTTAAGTGTTCTGGCTCGACAATACTGTCGTGCATTGATTCAACTGTTCCTGGAAAACAATGTTTCTCAAACTTTTTCAGGCTGAGGATCATTTAGCCCAGTGTTTCTCAACCTTTTTTGGCCCAGCGCCCCCCCAGCCCTTATCCAGGTCCTTCACCGCCCCCCACCAAAGAATTTGTAGGCTACTTTGCACTGACAATTATTTAATTATTAATGTTACTATCATTATTGTAGATGAGCAAGGGCGAGCTGTTTCTACGCTCCTTCGTGGGGGGTCGCCGATTTATGTTTTTGTATCCACCTGAAGAATGTGGTTGTTCAGTATTGTTGCCCACGGCACTTCAACAATATTATTTTATCTTTTATCTGAAAATAGTGTGTTTATTCTTGCCATTCTATCCTCTGTATTAATTATTGCTTGAAAGGTCTTGCCATACCAGTTTATTCCTCCGTATTTACTTTAGTTTCTTAGTTTATTCTTGCACTTTGTTCTTCATTCATTTCCATTTAGTTGGTTTATTGCTATGTCCACTTTTCTGTCCTGTTGCTACATTTATTTTATCGTTTATTGACCACCAGTCCTCCTTGGGCTGCCACCTTATCGTGGTGGAGGGGTTTGTGTGTCCCAATGATCCTAGGAGCTATGCTGTCTGGGGCTT
>CAEGAF010014564.1:0-28707 GCA_903067075.1 Micropoecilia bifurca
CACACACACACACACACACACACACACACACACACACACACACACACACACACACACACACACACACACACACACAGGTGAGCCGGTGGGGCCGAGGGCAGCAAGTAATTTCCAGGACCTACGAGATTATCAGCACACGTTCTGGAAGATGGCAGGGAATCAGCCTTCAAGTTACCAAAACAGTTAAGCGTTAATTGGTCTTCATCTGTCATCTCAAACAGAGCCGAGGACGGCTGGAGACGGCGAGGGGGAGCGGAGGACGAGGAAGGGAGAGAGGGATTACTGACGGGACAGTGATGAAAATTGGTGGCGGGATAATGAGTCTCGTTGTCTTTTCATCCTCTCATCCTGCGTGTCTCTTGCTCTCATTATTCAGAGTAACTGGTTGGAGAGAGGCTTCACAGTCTGCTGCTTATTAAAAAACCCACAGCTCCGTTAGATGAGTTCATCAGTCTCTCCATCCCTTTTTTTCCCCCCCTCCATCCTTCCATCCATCTGACCGCAGGCGCAGCATCTATACCCTCCTCCTCTCTCAGTTTGAACTCCTACATCCTTCCTCTGATTCTTTATCCCTCGCTCTTCCATCTGTTTACTTTTTCCACCATCCTGTAGAGCCGAGCAGCGAGACGGAGAGCTGCTGCTGCTGATGAAGATGATGATGAGGCCTCTGAGCTCCAGACAGGAGAGTGAATCAAAGAGCTCAGGAGAGGGAAAAAAAACAATCCCTTTGTGACAGATGAGGCTTTTATATAAAATATGGGGCCTTCTCCCAATTTCCTGTTTATGTTCTTTGTAGTTTTCCTCCCCGCAGGCCCACCTCTCCTCCTCCTCGTCCTTCCGTCCCCGTGTGTCTGTGCCACCGTGGCAGATTGCTTGGAATCAATAAAGATGGTTCTTGGCAGATGAGAGTCGTGGGGCGGGACGGTGGCTCGCTAAATGCTCATTTCGCCTCGCACAAATCAACACCTGCGTTGAGGCCGACATGCGACGGCCGCATTCTGCAACAATTAAAAACTCGTACAAATGTGCTGTGGGGAGAGGCTTGATGGCGCCTGCATGAATGTGCATATGGTGCGTTTTGACAGGCAGGCGGGGTGGATGGGATTTAAACAGCACAGAGACAGGAGGGAGATGGAGGAGGAGGGATGGGCTGTTACAGGGGATGATCAGGGACTGCTGACTGTTCAGTTCAGTTTCACTTTTTAATTTAATTTATCCAGAAGGTAATTACTGCAGGGTGTCTGGAATACAGAGTTTCACCCATTTTTAATGTAGACAAGGCAGAAAATCCACACACCAAATCAGTGGCTACCAGTGGAAGTGTGGGAATAAAGCTGAAGGTTGATTCAGCAGCTTTGTTTGCACCGTTGGGTTTTTCCTCATTTCTCACGTTCCTCTTGTAAATACTTCACAGATTACCTAAAGGTCAGATGAGGTTGCTGGGTTGTTGAGTTTGATGATGTAGCTCCCCAATATGGTGGATGGATTCTGACATAAGTAGAAATAAACATAGAGATAAAGAAATGGCTTGATGAAGCAATTCAAGTGCCAAATATTGCATCCAACAAATGAAAAGAAAGAACTTTACCAACTTATGTGATTCTCCAGTGTGAAATAAATTAATATTTATCATTTTGAACTGTATTAAATGTGAAGTGACCATTCAGACTGCAGACAATATCCAAATTAGTTCCACATATTGAAGATCAGATTTTTTTTTCCGGTGTGAAAAGATGAGAACTGGGAAGTTGAGACTGCAGTGAAAAAGTCTGGTGAGTTTTGTAAATGGGTAGGCCTGTCACAATAATCAATAAATCAATTAATCACATGATAAATTAAAACAAACTCAATTATTTCAATTGCCATGATTTATCATTTATCTATTTTTTTCCATATTTTCACTAAAAACTGGATGCTAAAAGTCTAATTTAGCGTTTTGGTCTCAACTAGCACTTTTTTGTAGGATAATTTTGTTACAAAGATGTCAAAATTCATTTTCTTTTCTTTATTTATTTACTTTGGATATTTAAGATGTCTTCCAGTTCCAGTGTTGAAGGTTAATTAGAATATAAAGTTTACTGATCTTATGTGTTCTTGTATTTTTATTCTGACCTTATATTCCTTCAAAATGGTCTCAAAACAACAATATTATTGTTTATCACAATAACGTCTGGAACAATTTATCGTCCAGCAGAATGTGTCACTGTGACAGGCTTACATATGGACAAAAAAACAACAAAAACTCTGGATTTGATTGCATTTGCCTTCTGTGTGGACTTTGCTTTTATCCATTTGATGTTTGTCAGCTCAGCGTTTTGCATCTCTGGCTTCATTCATTGTGTTTTTCGTAAAACGGTTTTAGCCCACTAGTGAATTCCTTCTTGTTAAACATTACAAAGGAGCCTGGAGTGAATAACAAACAGGAATGTTTTGATTTTAATTCCTTAAAGAAACAACAACACAAGTCAGCTTTGGGGGGAGAAATATTTTCAGGTGTTTGCTGAGAGACCGAATGTCGTCGGACTGTAAATTGCTTTCCACTGTGCAGTTCACCGTCCTTGATCTTGGGCTTTGTAGTTTTGTCAAAGTGTAATAATGCTTAAATTCCTCAGCCAGAACTACAACACAGGGAAAAAACAATGCAGTGGAAGCATTTCTAAAAAAGCCACAGGAGGAAACCAAAGTGACCCAAGTTTACATATGTAGCACCCAACAAAAGGTAATTTAAGAGATTTCTATGAAATGTTAAGGCTTTATATTTCAGATTATTATTATTATCAGTATTGTTGTTATAAAGACCCCCTGCCAGCATCAGGAAGAAGAATAGATACAAAATATATTGCGTTTGGAAAACAAAATGTGCTCTGGATTGTTTTTAATCCTTTTATCCAATTCTCCAAACCTTCTCCTGTCCTTTATCAGCCCCCCTACAACCTCAAAATTTAACAACAAGCACTAAAACCAAAGCTGGTCAATTATTTTAAAAGGCTCTCAAACTCTTTCCTTCAATAAACGATGAGTTGCTTTCATATAAAGTTGGCCTTGGACACGGAAACCTTAAAAATTTTTGCAAAGCACTGCATTTTAGTTTTACTTGACACATCAGTTCAGATTTAAAGCACAACAACAGTTCAACTAAAATATGTTCTCACCTCAAACATTCATCAGGTGATGGAGACAAGTAAATTTTGAAGGGCAAAATGATGAGCATTGGATCTTATGACACCTTAAAATAGTTTGCATATATATTCAAAATAAATTAATAAATGTGAATAAGCATATGCAGATTTTGTCCAGACGTCATGATGGGGTGTTGTGTGTTAACGTCGTCAAAATACGTGTTTATTACAGTCACCTATCGAAACCTGAAAGAGTAACTCGTAATAAATTAAACCCTCTTTGAGTATTTATTGTCCCTCTCATCCAGCCTCCTGCACAGAGCGATACGAGACAATGAAGAAGCAAATATTAATGTGAAATGCGTCCCAGTGGCCTCCTGACTCATTGACTCATATCACATCCAGAGAAATAATCACTTCACACACAAGAGGCCTGTGAGGTTTGCTTTAATAAGCTTTGTCGTGTTTCTCACACACACACACACACACACACACACACACACACACACACACACACACACACACACACACACACACACACACAAATATTAATTGGAATCCAGATGCAGACGCATACAGGACACGTGATTCACGGGGCGGCTGAAGAAGTGGATTGCAGGTTTAATGCAGCTTTAGAAAGATTTTTAATAAAAACAGTTAACATCTTTTCCCACCTTAATCACAACACCTCTCTGAAGCAGAAAAAAAACTAATCAACATGTGAGAGAAAGAAGCAATTTTGCATCAGGGGAAGGTCTTGATCTGGAGGAGGGGTCTGGATGTGGCGGCGCGTATCCACAGCAACCGAGTCTCAGAAATCCTCTGGTTCAGAGCTTGCTCCTGACAGTGGCCTCTGTGGGGGCAAGCAGAGAAATATTGGAAACTGTAAAACAAGTGAAGTGAACATTTTACCCAGGTCACACAGCGGTTTATGGCGCTTTGGCATTTAGGAGCGTCTGCTCGGCACTGTTAGCGAGGTTTAGTCACTCCCGATTCAAAACATGCAGGCGCACGAACGTACATCAAACGGACAGCCAGCGTGGGCAGCGAGCGCCAGGTGTTGGAGACACATTAGGTTTATGGAGGAGGCTTGGAGGCCTGCCTGCAGCCGCTCTGTCACACAGGCAGACGGTTCTGGTCCATCTACCCGCTGAGCACCTTTCAGCGCCGCTAAAAAAACCTGCAGCATGTCCATTAGAGTGGAAGACAGCGAGCTTTTTAAAGAAGCACACCTGCAATTTCTGCTACACAGTCAAAGGAGCCAAATCTATCTATCCATCTATCCATCCTATGTTATTTCAGCTTCCTTTTAAAGGGGTAGTATTATGTATTTTCCATGTACACATTGGCATTTTATAGCACAATAAAGTAACTTTAATTTCACGTTTTATACAAACATATATATACAAACATATATATATATATATATATATATATATATATACTGTATATATATACATGTGTGTGTGTGTATATGGAATGTGACTTTAAAGAAATGTGACTGTAATTTTACGCCTTAAAAGCAGGCCTCTGTCTCTTTAAAACTTCCTGGTCTTTCTGAAACTCTTCCTTCAGGAAGTCATCACAGCATGGCTCCTCAATTAACCCTTTAACAACATTTAACCTGCGTTTCGCTGAGAAGCAGCTCCTATAATGAGCTCAGCAGATGCTCAGTTCCAACAGGTGTTTGCTAATTTCTGCTGGCTAGTCTGCAGGAGCTGAGTGAAGCAGGTCTACTCTGTGAGGCGGGAGCTCAAACTGCAGCTCTGAGGAGGAGCTTCTTCCTCGCAGGCGGGGCTAGGTTCACTCAAGCGTTTTGCTTAGGTGAATTGTTGCCATGGAGACTAAAGGATTTCTCAAACTTTCATGAAAGAATCCAAACAACACTCCATATTTGTTTTTGATGAGGGAATAATGTTATAAAGCTGAAGATCAGGGTGATGGTATGGAGTCCTTCCAACCTTAAACAGCTGAAGCTCATAAACACAGAGAAACAGTTAAAATAAAATTGGAAACTTGGAAAAATCTTACAAAAAGTTACAGGAATAAAGATTTTTTTTCATTGAGCGGCATGGATTATTTTATGTTCCACTGGAAAAATGTATTGGTTGAATAATACAAAAATAGATCTACTATCAAGAGGAATCCATTTGGGAAAGTTATAATAGGATAATTATGTATCTTTTTGATACTTTGTAAAAATAATTGTGGTTGTTTTGAAGCTCAACTCCAGTTGTCTGGGAATGATAACGGATCATTTCAGCATTTTACTCACAAACGTTTTTATTTGTTCTTAGCAGAAACAACAAGCAAGTCTGTCATGTTAGAGAATATCCTTTGTCAACATGTTTTATAAAGTAATGAGCTGTGAAACTAAAGCCGATACAGGTTATAAATGAATGTCAGAGAATTAAGGATTAAAAAGTTCAAATATGTTTTTAATGAAGTTTTTACTGTGTGCATAATTTATTGTCTTGATTCAAAGTCAGAAAAATATGTAATATGAAAATTAGCTTTAAAATATCTAAAATTGAATTGAACTGATTATGTTAATAAGTACATTTTTAACACATTTTTAATCCTGAATAATAAAAGATACCGAAAGGAAATGTTTCATATTTCTTCTTAAAATGTTTTCACAACTTACATTGTGTAATTTACTGCTCACTTTGTTGAAAAGAAACAAAAATAAATGTCATTTTACTGAGTTAAAGAACTGCAGGGAAACTGGTCAAAATTCAGACTTTTTATTTTTATTCTGCTACAACCTTTGATCTGAACATATTTGATGTACTATTTTCTTTTTTTTTTTTTTTTATTTTTGCCATTTTCCAAATAAAACCTTCTCTTCATCTTCACCTCTGAGGCTAAAGACGAGTCAGAGAGAAACATCTGATTTCAGCACATTGATCCAGACTCGTGTTCATAATAAACCTGATATAAAGAAAGTTTATATACATTTCTGCCTGATGCATTTCAGTGTATAAAACATCGCCACTTTTACATACCTGATTCCTGGTACTTGCACTTCTAAAAGGTTCCTTATGGAGCAGGAAGCTTGCGGCGCTCTAAATAAAAGTTTTATTAACCCTTTTCTATTTATTATCTTAAAACATGGTCTGTAATTTAAAGCCACCCAAGGGGAGAAAAGGATGAATGTTTTTTAAACAGAAATAAGCCGCTATTCTGTTTCATCTCGACTTTATTAATGATTTTCTCTGTGTTGTTGTTTGTGTCTATAAAGGATAAAGCTGTTCTACAATTTGTGCCTGCATCTTTCTTTCAATACTTCATAGCTTACTCCCTCCTGATACTTTAAAGCTCATATCAAAGCAATAATGTCTCTGCCAAAGATAAAGATTTAAAAAGGTTAGATACAGATTGAATAAAACATCTGCACTCTGTTGTTTTCTAGATGGATCAAATATTGCATTTATGAGGCTCCACCTTTTGCAGCAGATAAAAGAAACCAGAATCACCCTGAATGTGAGACCGACTGTAAATAAATGTAGACCCTCAGTGTGTCCTGACCGCTCACACTTAGTCCTGCAACGTTTTTATCTTTTGTGAAAAAAAAAAAAAAAAAAAAAAAAAAAGCAGGTCCAAGTGCATCGCAGCTTCAGATCTCATTATTTTTAGCCATTGATCTTCCCTGAAGCCAGAGAAGAAATAAAAAGATAAAACCCTCCTGGTTGGATCTGTCCACAAAATGAATCGTCAATCTGAAAAGTTGCTTTTAAACTGGTGGCTTTTCTCTTATTTCACCAGTTGTGTGTTGGGGGATTTTACTTTGCGTGATGCAAATCCTTATTTTATGGTATAGCACACATGTTGCCTTGATCCGTCAAGCAGGATTCAGATCAGAGTTTTGCAGCGTTGATGTATTCAGATGCCTGAAGCATTTGTCTGTCTTTTACTCCCACATGGAGACTTAAATCTTCTTCTTTTAATTTCAAATTAAGTGGCTTGGACTGAGTGAGTGAAGTTTGTCCGCTGTGGTTTAAATTTACTTTTTTATTTAGCTTAATTTGCATCTATTTTTAAAAGCAGCTCCAGAAGACGGGAGTGAATGTTAAAGTTTACGTGCAGCAAGGAGCTGCTGAGATTGTGACATCATTTCCTGTTAGCTTAAACGGGTCAGGATACGAAGCAGCCATGTTCCTGAGTATTAATCACTAGAAATCGATCTAATAGATTATTTGTGGGATGAGGAGGAATACGGATCTCAATAATTAGTTCTTCTGAAGGCAAAATGGAGTCAAACCAACAATAGGAATGTAAACTTTATAAAGCTGCATCTCAGTGTAGGTTTATATGTACATTCAGTGAACTTAGAGTTCAGTTACTGGCTCAGAAAAAGCAGAAATAGTGAAGAAATAATCCTTCAAAACGAACTTCAAGTCTGGACTCATTGGGAAACAGTTACATTTTTTAATCTTTTATCTTTAATCACACAATCTAATGGGTGTATTACTGCATTCATATGATAATTAGTCTGTTGTTTTATTTACATCCCTATGTTCAAAACATGCAAGAATACAATAAATTCTTTAGTCTTTTGGTTGCCTTTTCTTTTGTAAGATATAACTAAAAACTCAAGGTTCCGGTTTCTTATGTAAAATTAGTTCCAGAATAAAGACAATAAAGAGTCAAAACAACCAAAAAACCACAGCCACAAAAATAGAAATCAATGCACATTATTAAAATTAATCTACTCTAAGCACTAAAATAAAAATATAATAACTCAATCTTATTCTGTCACTTACCCAGCCACCAAATGCAAACGTTTACCCATCAATGTTAAAATGATTTTGTGACAAAAAGCAAGAGTAAAAAACATTTTCTCGTGTGTTTTTGATGAATGTAGCTTGGATATTTTCACAGAATGTTAAAATAATGCCTCAGTTTTGTCTCCCTGCTCTTTAACCCAGACAAATAAGGAAACCAGAACGTTGCTAACAGGAAATGCTGCAGCCGATTGTTATTGTGGGTCTCCTGGGAGCCTCTCTGAATGGGTTTCTTCTGATACATTGAACTCTGTAATAAGAAATAAAACCAGAAGGCTCAATTGTATGTTGAAATTTTGCTCACAAAATGCTTAGGAGGACGAAGGTGGATTTTGATTTATGTAGGTGGTAAAAGCGGGGCGTTAGGGGTTAAGACTGCAGTTGTAATACTGACGCTTAATTTGAATAATTGAGTGAATGAGCGATCATGCTTAGCAGACGCACCGTTTAGCAGCATAACTCTATAAATCACAAATGTAATCAAAACAAATGGGAGAAGTCATCATGTAACAGCACGAGCCAACATGAAATCCCATCAAATTTACGCAGTTACTAAACTTAATATAACCACACAGATCAATCTTTCGTTTCTTAGTCTCTGAAGAAGGATGATCCAGAATTAAACTATTGTTAGGAAAGTTTTCACACACACAAGCCGTCTTCCTAAAGCACTTCTGAGCTGCTGGCACACAGCATGCTGGTTACCTTCGCTACAATCTGCAGGAATGGGTCAGGCTGAAGTGGAGAAAGGCAAGAAAACAGTCAAATAAAGACATTAATATGGAAAAACAGCAAAACAATGCATTTGATCTAAATTGAAATGTTGCATAGCATTTATTGAATGATTTATTTCTTGCTGGCTGCTGGTAAATCTTGCAGAAATGCTGAAAGAAGCTTAAAAGTTGACATATAAAGGTTGAATCAACTTTTTGTAAATTCTGTCGTTTCTCTTTTCATCCCCACTTGATAAATATTTATTTTATAAACTGAAATTCAAGCATTGACATTCTCACTTCAGAACCATCAGTGGTGTTCTCGACTACTTTATCCTCACCTTTATTTCTTTATTTCATATTCATCCATTTCAGATATGTTAATGTTTATGGCTATCAAAATAATGTGTGCAACGTCAGAAAAGTGTTTCAGCACGCAGCATTCCCAAATGAGCTGCTTTGTTTTTAAGAAGACAGACAGAGATAGTAACACTCGGTTGCCATAGCAACGTCTGAGGTTGTTGCGTTGGGTTTTGGGCTGAATGTTGTAGGATGGAGAACAAACCATTATGTGTTTGTTCCTCCAAAAATACAAAATAATCTTTATAATACTTGAAAATACGGAGATTTTCCTCCAACGTCTCCATCATGTCCTACATGTGCGTGTATCAGACAAGCTGTGTTAATTGTTCTTGTTGTTTATTGTTTCATCCTTATTTCACCATACAATGCTTCCAGCAATGTCACAATGTAAGAGTAATGACTATTATGCTGTTAATGACAAGCGTTTTATGAGCTGGGCATATTTTGGTGGGATGTGGGCGGATTGTTGAGACAATTATTTAGATTTTCTTTGTTTTCAAAGCCAAAACGAGCTTTCAAAAGCACAATTTAGGGATACAAACTGCTTGTTGGAGCAAATTTAATTTGGATTCAGAGGCTCCGGTGTACGCCCTTTAATGTCACCGGCTAAATCCTGTTTGCAACAGTTTGTGTGACACACATCTGCAGCTATAAAAGCAGTGTAAAAGAGTGCTGGTCAGCATCTTAAGGAGCGTTCACAACCATCAATTGTTGCTGAAAAGCCCCATTCATACGTGAGACAGTGAATAATATCAGGACGTTTGTTTGGAGACAGAAGTCATCTCACGCCGCTTGGACGTTTAGCAGAAACTCAGAATACAGTAGAGTTGAGCTCCAACATTTAATGGAGGAAACGTTTTGAGTGAAACAGCTGCTAAGTGGCTTCCTGACTGTGGAAAACCCTGGAGAACCCGATCCAGAACCAGCTGAGTACTGGAACCGCTTCGGTGCTTTCTCATCTGGTTGCTGCACAGCCTTCCCTCATATCAGGTGTTTGATATGTTTCCACAGGGCGCATCGCTCTATCAGATTGCATCAGGGACTTCTGAAGGTTAAACTCAACAATCCAACAACAAACAAAGCGAATGCATGGATGACTTTCTGCTTGTTACTGCTGGCCGTCACCTTCGCACAGATCGCTGCACTCACTGTAATAACTCTGCCCACGCCCATCAACGGCGCAGCAGCTGAATAAAGGCAGAGAGCCGCCACAGCTGTCTTGTTTACAACCTCTGAAGTCATTTATGTGAAAACCAGCATCAATGTTTACATTTAGCTCACCAAGACATGTCAGTGTTACAATAATCAGCCTGGAGAGGTGAAGTGAATGAAAGGAAATGGCTCAGAATAGCAGGAAGAGAAGTTTCCGGTCCGTCTTGTTTGGTCGAGACCTTCCTGTACCGGTTATGACTCTCACATCTGACTGAGCTGACGTGTGTGAGTGTGTGTGTGCTTGTGCTTTAAGACACTATGAACTGTGTGTACATGTGGAGAAAAGTGTATGTTTATTTAATGTAATTAAATTGATCTAAACAGGAAACATTTACTCAGTCAGTGTTTACTGGCCTCCTGCTTGTGTGAACGTGCTGGAAGTGCAAACAGCGCACGGCGGATGATTAAGTGTGTCTTCCCACCACTCTCCCTCTCTCTCTCTATGTGTGTGTGAGTGAAAGTAGTTAAATTTGAGTGAGCTGAGCTGTCAGTGCTCTAAAAAGTGTGTGTTTGTGTTTTCTGGGGCAGACGGCTCACCAGGAGGGAAGTAGAGCGGGAGGTTCTGCAGATACAGCTCCTTATCCGTCGGCAGGAACACGCAGAAGATGACTCTGTCCAGCTGACACACACACACACACACACACACACACACACACACACACACACACACACACACACACACACACACACACACACATTAGCACACAAGACACACACATTAGCACTCATAAATGACCTTTATAACAAGCATATGCAGTAAATGTGAAGTCATCAGTTGCAGGTGGGAACATTATGTGTGAGAATGCAGCTAATGCATCAGTCCATTACTCCACCATTATCTTTCCATTATGAAGCCGCCGCGACCAGACGTTTATTACGCTGCATGCTGAGGACAGAGAGCAGGAGCTGTGCACAGAGGAGGAGCACAAACGTTTGAGACGAAAACGAGTTGGAGGAAATCTTTAATGGTACTCCCATTGTGAGAGTGCGAATCATGAAGAAAAGCTGCATTTTTAGTGCATTTCCATCGGTGTTAAGCTGTGAAAACGACACAAAGCAACAATAGAGCTTTCAGGTGGATTTCAGCTCTGCTGCTGGGTTTGGTTATTTTATGCTTCATGCTTTTTATTACAGTTGTAATAATTTATGTCAGGCTTGCATATGTATTATCAGCTTTTACATTACTGTGAAAAAGTTGCAAACCTGCCCTTTGTTCTTTGTTTCCAAGGAGACAGTTTCCTTTGATCTTCTTAAGTGGTCCTACCAATAGTTCTGTTTTAAAAGGGGGACATTATATATAATGAACTTTTTTGAGCTTTCTATTATGTTATAATGTTATTCGCTCATCAAAAATATACCAGGAGTGTTATTTTATTTTTTTATACATGTTTGAGACATCCATGGATCTTTTGTGGCGGAAATTTTGGGGTGAATAATGTCTCCTGAATGGTTTTATTACACATACCGTCTTAGCTCTGGTCACAAAGTATCACCTATTTCCACAAAGCCCCTCCTCCAAGCCTTCTCACACAGTTCCTTCAGACTAGCAGCAGCAGATATCAGTGCACCTGCTGGAACTGTGAGGTTATAAACGGCATAATGTAGGAGCATTGTTGCGATGACACGGTGAAACCAGCAGGAGCTTCTTAAAGAGACAGAAGTCCACTTTCAAGTCCTCAAATTCCAAAGTCAAATTTCTATTGAATGTTTGATATCTACCGTATTTCTATAACAACCGAAGGTAACATAGTTACTTGATTGTGCTACAAATTGGAACTATCTGTCTGGAATATACATAATGCCAAATCTTCAAGGTTATCTTTGAACTTTGGCTTCTTCACTCATTTTCTCTCCATTTTCTGCCCATCCTTGTGTTTGGCCAGCATGTATGTTGTTTGTTTACAATATAAGAAAATGACCAGATGGGGAACTAAAGTTATCAAAGCCTTAACTCAAAGGGCGGTGTCTGATGGTCATGTCTTTGAAGAAACAGGAGATAATTCAATTCTGCTCCATGATTAGCTGATCATCAAATGTATGCCAGGTTTCCAGCTACTAGCGCCATTAAAAAAAACAGCCTTTGCATACAAAAAAATACAAATTTATAAGTTTGATTATTTTTATAAATTCAATTAGAGAGGTGTTTGGGATCTTTATCATAAGCTGATTGTAAGAAAAACAATTTATTTTAGTAAAAAGCCTGTTTTAAGCTTTATTGGCTGAAACGACAGAGGGCCAGCAGTGTGAAGGCACAGCTGACGCTTTTCAGTTTCCCATGATGCATTTTGCTCCACAGAAAAAACCTGTGTACAGGTGAATCAGCAAAAACCGAACCCCAAGTAGGTTGGGGTCCACTGTAAACTAGGATAAATGTAGAAGAGACTAACTTTGCCAGTGGCAGCAGCTCTGACCGTTTATCATTTTCCTGCCTGATTCTCATTTGTTTCTCCCTGTTTGTATTTCTAGTTGGACAGAACATCTTGACATTTATTGGAATATTTTGATTTATAACTTAGTATGCATAAAGCACCTTTGTCAATGGAAAATAGTTTTTTGATGTAATATGGTCATGCATTTTGAATGATTGGTGGAGAGTAAAACTTCAGATTTTTGGATGACATAACCAGATATTCAGATTCAAGCCGATGAATAAAGTTACTGCAGCTCCTTGCAGGGCCCAAAGCTGCTCTCACTCTGATTAACATCATCATCACCTTAATATTTGTACAGGAGTTATACTTTCTCTATTTCCAGCATCTCATCCCGATTTATAGCCGGGCTGTTTCTGCCTCTTTCCTCCCAGGTGAGGGAGTTTTAGAGACGGATCCCTCTCAGCAGCTGGCTCGCCCACAGCCTTTGGTTTTCAGTCCAGGCTTGCTACACAATTACCATCACTCACCAAAGATTTGCATAGAGTCTAAGGGAAGGTATGGAAATGTGTGGTAGCTACATCCCTTGGGCTGAGGTTTAAAAATCTAACCTGCACATTAAGGTGCTTCTGCTCACAGCTGGAAACAGTAAAAAAAAAAAGTGAGGAACTAATTTTGATAACGCTACAGCAGAGAGCCTGCAGATGCTGCTGCTAACAATAACATCAACGAAATGTAATGGCTCCCTCGTGACTGCTCAACTTTAATGGAAACACGGCGCAAAAACTTGTGAATACTTTCTTCTGAAAGTGAAAACATCAACATTCAATTAGCATTCAGCACAGCCTTCCCAGCCAAGAGCAGCTTGGAAGTGGAAGCATTTAGCTGGTTATTGTAGGAAAGTCTGGTGGACGCTAAATTCATTCCCCCTCAGTGGAAACGCCAAAGAGAAAAAGCTGAACCTCGACCGCCTTTTGAATTACGATGAGGACCAAACCAGAAACCTGGTGGGTTCGTAGCAAATCAAAACATTCAAGACTTTTTTGAAAATAACATTCAGGAGTTAAACACTCTTTACATTATGCTGCATCAAAAATGTTTATATTGTTTTGATGCAATATTCTAATTTTAAATACCATATTTTTATTGACTATAAACAGACAATTACATTAAATTACATAAATGAAGGCTTGACAGCATCAGTGGGTGTGTAATTAATCACTTAGTGAATTGAGTAACTGAGATGCTTCAGCAATATCCAAATTCCCTGAATATTACATGAGACATCTTCTTTTTCTGTCTCGTCTTCGTCTACATATAAATATTAGAATCAAACAAACCTAATCAATAACATTGGATGGATGGATGAAAAAAGGAGAGATGGGAAGACAGAAGGAGGTATGGATGTTTTTTTTGTGTGTGTAAAGATCTCGACTCACCAGCTACGTAAATCCTGGACTTTGGTTCTTTACCTTAGATCGTCATCAGAAGTTTAAGGTTTTGGGTAAGTTTGAGTTTATTTCTACAGCTAATGATGACTAATTACTGAGAAACAATCCACTTTGAGAATGAAAAGTCCTCACACTGGCTTCAAGCTTTGAGAAGAAAAATGTTTGCCTCAGTGCTGCAGCAGCTGAACCTTTCCGTCCGCCTGAAACTAATTTGGATCATAAAACGACTACAAAACTCATGAGTCTTACTCTCTTAAAATGATTTTGCTGCCATTTCATAAATACATTTATTGCGTTTGATGTGGCTTGTTGGCACGTTGCCTCGTGTCTCGAGTCCATTTTGTGTCTTACTGTGTCTGTAATTTTCTAATTCATTTACGGTACAACAGCAGTGCGAGCCAAACCAGGCCCAACAAAACTCCATGTAAAACATCTAAAACAGAGGGGGGTTTAATTAAAGAAGAATCGCTCATTTTCCTCTTGTGCACACTCAAAGCTTCAAATGTATGCAAATAAAGTCACTTTTTAAATTATTTACTTTAAAAACCCACAGCAGAGGAACTTGTGGGTGGAATAAAAAATAAAAAATAAAAAAAGTGCCCTGTTGAGTTAGTTTTCTGGTTTTACAGCCAAACATGTGAGGCTCTTTTGGGCTCAGTTGCGTGATGTACATGTTTGATTTGTTTTGCTCGCACAGGCTGACGGCATCGGTCCGCTGGTGTTGCGACAGAGCCTCTGGAGATGAGAGAGCTAATAATAACCCCTGACAACAAGCGCCTGTAAGGGGGCGGGGCTTCAGACCTGACAGGCGCAGGATCCAGAAACGGCTGATCGGAAAGTTTCCGATTGTCTCCAATCGCACCCTTCTCTCCCCCCTCCCCCCCCCCTCCAGTCATCTATTCCATCATTTTGTCTTTTCTCTGCTTGTTTTTTCTCCAGGGGGAAAATGTGTGTGTGCATATGTGTGTGTTGTTTTCTGAGCAAGTCGGGCCTGGTCCCGCAAGGAGCCAATTAAAACGCAGACTTGGCCATGAGCACGAGAGCCACAACTTAGGCGTGTGCGTTTAACTGGGAGGCTGTGTGTGCGCGCGTCGCTGTGTGTTTTTTCGATGTACCCTCTCGCACTTACAAGAAAACAAAAAACAACAGCTGTGAAAGAAACAATACCTGGAGGAAATGGCAAGGAAAAATTGCCAATCATGCAGGCGCACACACACATGCACACGTGCACACACACGCACGCACCCACCTTGTCATGATGCGCATCAAGAAACTCCCTCACGGCTGCTAGCGCCTCGTGCACCGCCTGTTCAGGTGGATATCCTGTGCAAACACACAGAATATCAAAAATGTGAGAGAACAGGTGCAGAAACAGATCTGTGTCGTTGCACTTGGCTGATGTTGTGTGTTTTTTTTTCTGGAGACAGGTATGTTTTTCTCTCCACTACTCTGAGACTCTGCGCGCCGTTTCCTCACTTCGTCTCACCTTGCCTCGCCTAATCCGGAGAGATGCAGACACAACACACTTGTTGGTTGAGAGGAGACAGACGGAGCAGGACTGCCACAAATATTCAGCAGCTGAGACCTTTTACCAGTAAAAAAAAAAAGCTTTCAAAATGTTCATTTTCTGGCCAAACAAACACATTTAATATGACTAAAAACATAGTTTTGTTCCATCTGTGGGAACTGAATCGGAATTAGAGTTTAATTAGTAGTAAGGCTGCAAAACGACTATTTTAATAATCAATTAGCATAAGAATTATTCACTTTTTATCCACTACCATAGTTAAAACATAGAGTCCTGCTCTGTTTCACTGCTGCTGTTTGATTGACCGTAGAGTGATGAGCATCAGGCTGGAAACTTGAGCACTTTTAGGCTTTAAGGGGAGACCTGTAACTTATTTCATCCTGATATTTCTGCATTACACCTTCCATTTGATTGCTTTCAGATTTTGGCTGCACAAACTATTTTTCATCCTGGTGAATATTTTTTTAAACAAGTTTCTTCTTCAAAAAGAGAAATGTAAAAACAGATTTCTATTTAAAAAAAAGACTTTCAATATGGATGCTTTGGAGCAATAAAGGTCAGACTTTTATTATGGATTTAAAAGATAGAGAATTTATCTAAAGATATATTTGTTGTATGACACAGGAGATTTATTTCAGTGGATCGGATCGACTTTCCTTTTCAGCAGAAAAGCTGCCAGTATTTATCATCATTTTTTAATCATCTGACAGGAGTTTCCAGGTGGGGATTTTATTCAATCTGATCATTGTTCAAGATTAACATGAAAGTCAAATACTTCTTAAGTCAAGAGCAGGTTGACTTCATTGGACCTATTCTCACCTTGGACTTATTAGCATGACTGACTGGACAAACAGTCCTAATAGATAACTTCTGATACAAACTCAATCAAATGGTTCAGAAACAGATTTTAAAACAGCTGCTTTCTAAGCTCCTGTAAGATGAGGCTGTGCTACGGACTAGATTTCAGTTATTTTTACTTTCTGCTCTCCTCCATGTGGGTCTTTTTTCCACCAAACATCTATCAGTTCTAAAACCAAAAATGTCTGAGACACGACAAACCCACACCGTAAACTGTAGTTAGCTCTATATTTAATATAATTTAAAATAAAAAACTGTAAAAATTCTGATATTCAGCATCAATAAAAATCAGATGTGAATAACATGAGTTCATGTTCACTTTAAGAGCTGAGCTTACGGCCGATATTGTAGCACAATTTAAGCTGTAATTAAAACCTGAAGAAGTTGACATTATCAAATGGCAAATAATGCCAAAAATCAAAACTGTTGCAGGAAGTGAAACTGAACTCCAGTTATTAATTAGACATCATTATGAATCTTTGAAAGACTTCATTAGATTTCCTTTATATCAATAAGTCTAATTTTTCATTCCAGGTGGAGAGGCACTTGAATTCTGCAACTTTGTCTTTTCATTGATTAGTGTGATTTATTGGCCTTTTGTGAATGAAGCTAATCTGTAGCTGAGAAGACAGAAAATCATCTGGCATTTTGGTTTACATTTTATTACTGGATGTTGAAATTGAGTCCATCACTGTTCTCCTTCATGCTGCTCTTATCTTAATATCTTTTCAGACATGGAGACGGAGAGAAATGTCCATGCCTTACCTTTTGCTTCAAATCACATATACTTGTTTCGTAACAACAGATCTCTCTTAATAAAGGCACATTAATCATAATAACACGTTTCTTTTTCAACTCGTATAAATACAGAACAATGCCAAGCTTTTCCTCTGAATCCACCGATAACGTCTCTGAGTTTTTTTATGTTGCCAGGAGACATTATTAAAGCTCTCTCCCTTTTTCCATGGCTGGTTGTTGGATTGGAGATCATTTGAGATAAATTATGAAGCTTTCAAAAGTGCCACTTGTTGTTAGGAAGAGTGGTAAAATAATAACATGGTGATACTGCAGTCATCTGTTTGGTGGGATAGTGAAATAAATACAATCTGTGTAGACAACTGTTTCCAAGCTCTGATATCGTCTTTAAAAACTGAACAGAAAACATTTTTGGATTTTCTGCTCTGGTTTACCGCTTAGCTAACATCTTTCTCACGTGTTCTTCGCTGTAACGTTCCTGTAGGGGGAGCTCTAGCCCCTCTACGCTTTCCAAGCAGCTCAGAAGTCTAATCAGGAAAGAGACGAAGTGGTGAGGCGAAACAGGTGCAGCGGAGAAGAAGAGACGAATTAAAAACCAAATTAATCTGGACCTGTTTGTATTCCAGCAGCGGCAGAGAGGTGTCAACCGGAGCTCATAGCACCGACACCCCAGGCTGTGTTTAAGCACTATCCCAAACTCCCTCTTCTGCCAGCGTGAAAGGGATTACAGTCACTCTGACACAATCTCAGAACTAATCTATCATAATCTGCCGGCTATAATCCCAGGCGTTAATCTGTAAACCACCTCGGGGTTAGAGGAGACGAGAGGCTTGGCACTCTGGGTAAACGGAGACAGTAACGCAACGCGTTCACACAAACGAACGTTGATGCGTCGCTGTGGTCTGAGGAGGAAACGGATACTGACCATAGATTCCAGTGGAGATGCACGGAAAAGCCTGCGGAGAAAAGGAGGCAGAGGATTTAATCTGAGACACGTTTCCACCTCAGCTCATATCAGAAAACTATCCTACACATTTTACTGGAAAAAAGATCCTTCATCATTTTTTAAATATCAGCTTTTTAAACATTTTAAAAAGCCATTTATCTAATCTGGATTTTATTATATGCCTCATGACACATATAGGAGGAGCTGCAAAGAGAAGTGAAACAGTTTGCTCCTTAATTTTTGTCAGCTATATTACCTCAGGTCACCTATTAGCCTCATCTGACCTGGACTGGAGAATCTTACATTATTTACCAAGCTTATTTATCTTTAAAACACAGCTTGTGACACATGACTGCTTCATTTTGTTCATAAATTATTCAATTTGTGAAGTAAAACAAACACACAACTATTCAAGCATGAACTTTTTATCATCTACTAGAAAAGCAGAGTAGATATGTTCACAGTTATCCTAATATGACAAATTATTAGAGCTAATTTTATATTTTTCCATTTAAACTATTATAAAAAAATCAACTTTTACCCAGAGTAGACATTAAATCCTTTGTATAAGTGAATATTTTTTCTATTCATCTGAACTATTTAAAACATAGTTTGGCACAGTTTTATAATCTATAATTCAAACCAGTTGCTAAAATCTGCTATTTAAGGAAAAGACTCATATTCATTCTCAGAGCAATTCAAATGGTTTTCTGTGTTAAATTCTGTAATACTTTAGAAAACTCTAATAAACAGAGATACGTTGTAGTATCATGTTTAATTTCTTCTTTCTGGTAAAGTGAGAACAATGTTACTTCATTAACAAATCCTTTTTCAGTCACTATGACTAAAGAGGCTTGTAAATCACTAATGCAACTAAAACCAGTTGTAAAATGAATTTAGATCATTCATAAGCAATCTCTGGTCTAATCTCTCATTTCCAAGGATACAGATTTTACAACAGCTTTCCATTTAGATGCATTCAGTTTCCAGACACAGTCACAATAATCTATCTTCACAATAACTTTGTACCGACATCCATTCACTTTCCATTCATTTTTATAGGCTAACCCTGAAACAATGGGGTCTATTACATTAGAACCAGGCTTTGGTCTCCATAAGGCCCATCAGTCTTCAGACGGTTGGTAAATATGCCACAAATTGTCAAACACAGGACAGCTAAACAAGCACACGCAGACATACACACACCTCCACTTGTACGTGGCTGTAACTGTGAAATAAAAACGGCAAGTTCCTAAAAAAAAAAGGCTGCAGGCATCTGACACCTGCTGTTTTATTTTTTCAAAACAAAAACATTATTTCAGAGTAAACAACTCTGTTCACCAATGTCTCATTTTGCTCGAGATGAAAAACCTCTCATGTGGTTTTCTATATAACACCACTACTGCACTGTTTGTCAGTCAGCAGTTTTATCAGGCTTCTCTGCAAGCGGCAACCCATGTTACATCCATCACGTTTGTGTTATTATTGTATAATAACACTCTTGTAAGTAGCGTTGAGGGTCCAGAGTTTATTTTGTTATCCATCTACCAGAATCTAATCCTCAGACTCACATTGAACAATGTGATAAAACTGCTTTTGTATTTAATCCATCATCCTGTGTTTCATGACTTCAAACATATTTATTATAAGGAAACATATAGAACAAAAAACAAGATTTTAAAGTCACTTTTCTTTGTAATAGATCGAAAATAGTTGAAAAATGCATTCTAGATAAAGTTAAAGGTCTAAAACAACCACTGAGGATTTTGCTTATTAACAATTGTTTGTAACCTTTAATATTAAAATAGAGCAATCTCTCCAATTTAACAAGAAGCATCAATCTGAGCTTGATTCTGTTCCTTCCTTATCATAACGACGGCTGAAGGTGCTGAAAAACAGCTAAGTTACATGACTAACTTGTTTTTCAAAGTTCAAAGAAAAGCCTTTGTGAGCCTGGAATGCATTCAAGCACCTGATTAATGTATTCAGTTTCATAATTTAATCAGAAAAGCTTTAAATGAATGATAATAATTAAAAAAAAATCCTTCATTTAAAACTTGTAAATCATTTATTCTTCAACAGTCAGGGCCGTCTCATTCAGCACATGCAGCTAATTCTCTGCTGAGGGACGAAATAAAGCCTCTTTCACTCTGGTCAGTAATGTCATTGGTACAGATTATTATTCACACATTATATCATATTATAATCTAATATAGTACAGTAAATGGTTTTTGAAAAGTCCAGCTTCCCCTCAAAATGGAATCTTAAATAAAAGGTAGAGGTTTGGTCCAGGTTGTTGTTTTGCTCTGTTGACATAATGACCAGTTTGACTTTGATTTAGGTTTTAATTTGACTTCTATTCTGTCTGGTTGTACCTTTTCATTTACTATGCATACTTAATGTTAACACTAATTAGGATTTTATAAGCTATACTTATAAATTCAGTCAAAATAAGTTCTAGTGCGTCTTCGTTATCAGCAAGACATTTTTCCTGAGTCCGTCAAACCAATATTTAGTTTATTGTGTTGCGTTGTTTATTTTCTCTGACGTTTTTCATTCATTTTTTGTTCTCGTTTTATACAAAAGCACTTCGACATATTGATTCCCTGCAGGTTGGATACTGACTGCGGAACTCCAGAAAGCTTCAAATGTGAAAGTGGAAACTGTTGGTAAAAGCAGAGTATATTAGAAAATAATTACACACAGACGTCTTTGGAAGAAGCATGGCAGACTGCCTGAAGCGGCAGGAGCCTGAGTATACAACAATTATGTGACCCCACAGACACATTGTAATTAAGATGACCTCAGCTCAAATGGAGGAAGCTGAAAGCTGAGAAAAGTAAATGCGTGCCAAGAATGCATCTTTGAAACACTCACTGATCGGTCAAAGAAGGCAAAATAAAACAATTTGTCTCACAGATCATCCAGAAAGGCCTCAAACTTATGAACACAACTATTATTTTAATCATTTTTAAATATTCCAATCAAAAAACCATCTAAATTATGTCTATAATTAATAAATAAGTGTGTAAGGCCACTCCTAACATACACAGCAATAGTTTTACTCTCAGAGTTTAACTCTCAGCATTTTAAGGAGAAATAAGTGTAATCCTACTTGAGTTAAAATGACCAAGATGACGGCGGGTGAACCTAAATACGTCTAACAGAACCAAGATGTTCATTTGGGTAATTCATGTGCAGCACTGTAACTCTAAGTCAATAAGATCCATGTTCAGCAGAACCATGCGAACCTGCAGCCCGTGATGTGAGTCAGGCTGCCAGAAAACTTCACGTTTGGCAGCTTCTCAACCTGCTGTCAGATGCGGCGGCGCCGTCAGATGCCAGGACGCTCCCCCCCGTCCTGCTCAGATCATTTAACCTGACTGCTGAGCTTTAACACACAGCGATGGCAGATGTGACTCACGACTCCCTCGAGGCCAAACAGAAACATATGACTTGTCGTTTTGTGGCTGTGCAGGGATGACTGTTGCATCTGTCTGTGGGTTTGTCAGAAATGAAACGACGCAGCAGCCGCTGATAAATGACGTGTTGGGTTTTATTCCTAACCTCCACACCTCTGCTTTTATTTCATGTTTCTTGTTTTTCCTCTGACTTTGTTCTCTGTGAAACCTGCAATCCGGCGTGTTCTATATAACCTAACAATACAACACTCCTACTCCCTTTTCGCTTTCCTCTCTCTGCCTCAGCATGAACTGAGTTTCCTTTGAAAAGACGACATATGATCAATCTTTTTCTCTTTACCTCTGGTTTTCCTGCAGCTACTGAGTCTCACCACAAAGTAAACCCCGCAATTTAGTTCTATTGTCCTCTGTTGGTCTCTTACAGATTTCTGGGCTTTCTGTATTTTAACCTCGTCTGTCATCGTTCCTCTCTCCCTCCCAGTCAGATTCATCTCGTCCAGATGTTCTCACCACAGATCGAGCTGTGTTTTCGGTGGCAGTCTGCAGGCTGTTCCAGTAGCATGACCTCAGAGCTCTCCTCTCCCTCTCGCCAACCCCTCCCTGGGCAATCGGCCCCACGGTGTGGATCACATCTGCAGAGACAGAAACAGAGGTGTGAAGATGCTGCTTTCCTGTTATCCGATAATAATCCTGAGGGAAAAAAAAGAAAAGAAAAGAAGAGAATAGAAGATAAAAAAAAGTCTCCATTGTTTGATGAATGCACCCAAAATCCAAAATGAAATGTTTTCTGTGGAAGCTCATCTTCTCTCCGGTTCCTAAGAAGAAACATGTTTAATGTTGTTTCTATTAAATTTAACTCTGACATGCAGGGCATCCAGAGTTTATAAAAACTCAGCATTATTTCCTCACTTGAAAAAACAATTTTACAATTAATCTCAGTTTGTTATCTGCAGTCAACCTGATGTGCAGAGAGGGGCAGATCTCATCAAAATTAACACAAGTGTGTGCATGACTGTGAAACAATACTCACTTTATTTAAGACCTAAATGTTTCAGACAGCAAAACAAATCCTATCAGACAAAGATAAATTTAGTAAAAGTATTTTATTATCAACTCACTGATTAAATTGTGTTCAAGTCTGATTGTAACCAGAAATGGACGGTCAATAGAGCTTCACTTTATGTTGCAATATCACAATCTGAAAGGCCAGCTTGTCTTATTTACTACAATATTATTTCTAAGGTGACATCATGCATTTTGGTAATGTATTTCAAAAGTTGGATGGATTATAATTGCCTTCAATGCCTGGTTGTTATTAAAACTTACAGAGGGCTGAAAAAACAAGGCTGTCACCATGGACATCAATATTGAAATCAATCCATTATGTTTATTTGTATTACACATTCCAGATGCATGGCAGTTCAGAGTGCTTTAAATCACAAAAACACAAAATAAAGAGTTTTAAAACCGATAAACATTCCATTTTGTTCATCATTAGAATAAACTACAAGTGTTTGAGTAACTAAGGTGAAACTGTTAGGAGGCGTACAGTGTCTAAAATTAAAATGCATCAGAAAACAGCTTTAAATGTGGTAAAATAAGCGATGTATTTTCTCTGTCTTTCCGTCTTCAGCAGGTTGTGATGTCATGTAGGCGTCGCTCCACTAACTGCATTGAGGTCATCTCTTTAGCAAGTTTCCTCTTGGGTCTCTAAGATGATTTTTTTTCTTAATTTGAGGATCAGATTAAGTGCAGAGTAACTAAATCGAGGTGAACCAGGGAGGTTAGCGGTGGGTGGGAGCGCAGCAGAGACTCTCTGCTACACGCTGAGCAGGACAGCCGCGTAGATGTGGTTTAACACATGAACGCAGCCGGCGCCACACATTGTGATGAGACTCAGCACGCCGCTCTAAGTGTGAAACCCGCTGCTGTGATAAGACCAAGCCGGACCCACTCTCTTAGAAGAAGAAACTACATACATACAGAAAGAAATGTGGACAAGCAAGAGTATTTTTCACCTCACAAAAGGATTTTTCTTTCCACACTTTAGGGCAAAGTAATTGTTGCATTTGACCACAGATCATGTCCGACACTTGGAGCCTCCGGAAAAATATTTTTGCTGCTCGCGCGAGTGTTTTCTTTGCCTAAAATAAATAAATCATCTTCCTATTTGGAGATTAAAGATTTCTGATCTTCACAGCCCAGGAGAAATAAGCAGCAACACAATCAGTCGGGCTGAAACTTATTACCCTGTCCAGTAGGAGATAAAGGGAACTGCAGGAAAGATTATTTTTTCTGATTTACCTGGAGGCTTGCAGGAATCTCCTCCTAAACAGTGGATATTGACAGGAAGCGAGAGAGGCTTGTATGATGTCAATATTATTTGACTTTGTGATAAACTAATAAAAAGTTGAAGTTCATATGCAGAGGTTTAACCAGGATGCAATTTTCTTTGTCCCAGCTTGATTATATTAGAATCGACCTGGGATTGATTGCTCCACTCATCCCTGTTCGGTGAAATCATAAATTAAGAAGCTTTCTATGAGGAAAATTGTTCCTCATGTCAAACAGTGGAGAAGATGTAGCCCTATGTCCGGCCTAAATTACTGGGCACTCTCTTTAAACATTCTTGATCCTTCATCCAGAGGAGTCAATCAGCTAATTGATTACTGATGTCCAATAAAACATGTTCCTGTTCACTTAATCTGACAAGTCGAGAAGATTGATTTGTTTGGTTGAAAGATGAGACACTGCTTACCTCCATTTGTTTAACTGCAGGTAATATTCTGCCATTAATCAAAGAAACTTCATCCGTTCAGCATTTTTAAAGTCCAGAAAACCTACTGCATTCTAACAAGTAGTTTTTAAACGGACTTTTCTGATACAATAATCTATAAAACCACATCTGCAGTGGCATGTATGGAGAGATGATGTAACATTTATAATAGCAGAGGGCAACCGCTTCATTTTATGAACAGAACTTGGACAGTTTTATAGGGAAAAAACTTCTCCATAAGAAATATGGAAATGGACATAGCGGAGCTTATTGGCAACACTAAATGATTCCAATAGATCGTGTATGAAAGAAAGTGGATGAGATTTGTGAAAGCTGTGTTTTTCTGTTTAAAGACAGCTTCACTATGATTATCAAAGTAGCATAGTGCAGAAATTTGGCTTCAATGAGAACAACGTCAGGCTGAGGTCAAAGGACGCAACATTCACTTTGTATGTGTTCTGTATTTTTAAATAAATCAGTAAATACTCCATACAAACTTTCCTCCTGCATGCTTTTCTCACCATAATTTGAATTAGATCAGACTGTCTTTCCACAACAAAAATATAAGTGTGACATTAAAGTGCAAGAAACAAAATCAAATGCATGGAAACGTACTACAAACTTATAATAATAAATAAATAGATAATTATTTCTGTTTCTGCGGTTCCAAATCAGCATGGTTTTAGCTCTAGTTATCTGCTACTTTTGCTCTCTTTGTCCTAATGAATCTGACTGAAGCATAAACTGATGAAGTTTGGAGGTAAATTTCTAATCAGTATTGTCCACCTCTGTTGAAACAGCTTTGGTTGATGTTGCAGAACTGAATAGTTTTTGTTCATCGAACAATTGATTGTTCGATGAACAATTGTTACTGGTTGCAGACTTCCCCTGCAACCAGTAAGTACAGCATTAGCTTGAAGTGGCTTTTTGAAGCCAAACATCAGGTTGTGGAACAAAAAAATGAAAAGAAAATCACAGATGGACTTACAAAGGTAGATGGTGTTAAAGCATCTTTTTGACAGGTGCACTACTGGAGTGCAGTTATGGTAAATGGACTGAACTTATATAGTGCTTTTCTTGTCACACTGACCACTCAAACCACTTTACATTAGCACTCAAACACCACCCACACACACACACACACACACACACACACACACACACACACACACACACACACACACACACACACACACACACACACAGATCCACTGATACACACTTGTACACTTGGGGTTAAGTGCCCAAGGGACACATCGACATGTGACAAGAGGATGTTAGAATTGAGCCAACAACCTGCGGATTTCAAGGCATTTACCAACTTCACGTACTGAAATATGTAGAAGAGAGATTTTCTGCTACTTCCCTTCACTTTAACTATGCCTACATAATTACAATCTGATGTTGGAGTTGGGGAGAAAGAAATGAGCAGCAGTGGTGGAAATGTCCAAAATAACGTGAATGTTTTCAGATTTTAAGTTTTGTGAAAGTTACAAGGAATCAGTCACCATTTAGGTTGTAGATGATATCGTCATCTTCCCTAATTCCCTTTTTTCACCTCAGAAGTGGCTTATACAATACAGACATCTATAGAAATGCTGCCAGTTTTCAAAGTAAAAGGTTGTTTAACCTTTAAACAACCAGTGGCACTGAGACACTCAGGTTAAAATGAGTTGGATTTGGTTTGATTGAAAAAAACAAAAAAACCAAAAAAAAAAAACCAACCAAAATAGAACAAATTCTCTTAAATTTCAACCAAAATAGAACAAATTCTCTTAAATTTCAGAGGTAAAAATGTTGTGCAGTCAAGTCATGCGTCCTGATCCGTTTATCAGCAGCACACAAGGAGCACTTTCTCAAAACGTGTGGGTGCAAACTGCTCACCGAATGTGCAACACATATCAGACTATGTAAAGATGAACTATAAGCCACAGAAAAACAAATATTTTTCTTTCTTTTTGTTTTAACAGAACCCGGCCACCTCTCTTCTAATGTCAAAAATCAACACCTGGGTTGAGTAAAATGTTAAAACAAATTCAGTTGATTTTTTTTTCTTATTGCCATCTGTAGCTCAATATCTTGGTCAAACAACAAAACATGTTAAAACTATTTAAATAATAAGTATTTTGGTATAACTGCCAATTATCCATAACAAGAATTAAGGGACTTATATGACATAAAACCCATTTTCTAACAAACTATCAGGGTTATTTTATCTTCTGGTTAATTGTTTTAAGGTTATGTTTTTTGAAACAACAATCAAAGGTATTTGCTGATATTTACTGACTGATACTGAAGTTTATCTGGGACGCAGCTAAGCAGATGCTTAATTCAATCACCTGCTGAGTTGTTGAAGCCCTTACCCTTTCCCAAATGTTTTTCTGTATGTGTAAAACTTCACAGATGGCGGTGTGGAAAAAGATTCTCACACGTTAAGTTTATTTGACGATGCTCAAGAGAGTGCGCTTTCAGAAATGTTTTATTGTCATCAGCTGGCTGTTTTTGCCACCTTTAAGACCAGAAGGCTGTCAGGGCGAATCAGGACTTGTAACAGTTTATGTTCACTCTCTAAAATTATATCAACCATAGCTCTGCTCTATAATGTCTGAAAATGGTGTTATTTTCAAGCCCACTCCAACGCCCACTCCAAGTGACTCATGCCAGTTTAGCCCCTCTATAGACACACATCTGTGAAGAACGGAAAGTCTGAGGGCAAAAGCTTAAAACCATCAGAGTAGTAAATTCTTCCTAATGTTCAGGCTTGTTTCTTGATGGATCTGACAATAATTTGTCAGATACAACAAAATATTGTTGGATGTTTGAAAGACAACATGGCGAAAGGGAAAACAAGCAGATTAAGAAAAGAAAGGGATGGCAAGAAGAGGGCTGGAGATACACAGAAATGCATCATGAATAATACAAATGTTATGCTGACCGGTCATTCTTTACTCAACAGATCAGAACCGCTAGGCTCCGTGGCTCTGCAGTTCACCTAGATTCAGAAGGTTAGCTAATAGTTCACCTCTGAAAAGTAGGATTAACGTTTGATCAAAATAATGTGGGTTTTGTTTCAGAGAAAACATCAAAGCTTTACCAACCTGAATTATGTCTAAAATGTCCTATATTGGTTCCAAATGTGAAGAAATCAACTCATTTTGTGAGTCTTCCTGTCCTGTCACAAATATAGCATGTGTGCATTAGGATGAAGGGAGTCAAATTTACATTGTAAGTACAAAGTGAGTTACGGTACTTAAAATTGTGGTTTCTTTCACAGTGTCCTCTTTAAATAATTATTGATCACCAGACCATCTTGGGATGAAAGTTTGATGCTGTCTGTAATCTGTAAGTCCTTTCAAATAATTATTTGCTGAATTATTTAGAAAAAGGGTTTGATGCTTAGTGGATGAAGTGTCATAAAAAAGTTTTTAAAAAAGTAAAATTGATGTCATTAAAACCTGTTTTTGTGGGATAAATAATTACTTTAAAAATACAATAATGGACGTAATTTGAGGTAATGAGTGTCAGGAAATTAACACTCATTTACCACCATTATATTTTCTGTGCTGGCAGGTGGAGGATGGATAAGTGTGGTGGACAGGCAAGGAGTATGATATGCTTTCAAATTTCAAGTAGCTTCAGCTAATGATATTCTGTCTGGGTAAAAACCAAGACTGTATACCGAACAAAATGTTAGAAAATCATAGTCACCATTATCTGGTCTTCTTTATAAGATTGGTACGATTGCTCATTTTTGAGAAAAGCAAAAACTAAAATATTTAAGGTTTCACATTAAATATTATCGTGATTTTTTTTTTACTTTCAAAAGAAACAAGCCAGAAAACGGGACTCGGCCTTTCTCCAAACTAGTGGGAGCTGCATCTCCTACCACCTGTCCTTTTTAACAAACTACATCTGTGAGAAATGTGTGAGCGACTGAAATTAGGCTGACGGATAAAAGCCAGGTGCTGCAGGGGCGAAGCACTTTTCCATCACTCAGTTTTTGGCCAGCGGCGCTGAGTATCCAGGTAGAGACGCTGTGTTGCTATGGCGCTGGCCGCGTATAGAGAGACAACATCTCTGAGGCTTCACTTTCAGCTTGTTTCAGCTTAAACAACAGCGCTGTGGTTTTTATTCAAACAGCAAAATCAATATATAGAGAAAATGAATGTGTAAATACACAGCTAGATAAAAGTTTCAGGGATTTAACGCGAGTCGATTTTAAAATAAATATTGTGTCCCTGATTTCAACTCAAAACAGTTTTAAAGTCTAAGCAGCTTAAATAACGTTGGAAACTCAACACTTGGTGAATTATCAGTGATGATCACTGAACCAGCCTCATCAGTTTTGACTGATAGATGACAGATACTCTTTTATTCATATTTATCACGACATATATAAATGTTACT